>ML340687.1:0-11309 GCA_005239505.1 Nicotiana paniculata | reverse complement strand
ATGTAATAAAGAGCACCTAGTCCAGTCCAGTTATCAAACCAAAAGAGTGACGATCCCATTTTTGGCTTCCACATGATCTGCTGCTCAATCAATTCTCTACATTCAATCATTTTCCTCCAGATATGTGAGCCATCTCTCCATGGAACCACTACTGCATTCAGTTTCTTACAGTATTTCTGGCTCATAAATGAACTCCACAGACTAGGTTTGGTTCTAAAATTCCACCATAGCTTACAAAATAGTGCCTAGAAACATAGTGGAGTGATCGAAAACCTATACCTCCCTCTTCAGTTGGCATACACAGTGTAGTCCATGATGCCCAGTGTCTCGAGTTCCCTCCTATGTTGCTGCTCCAAAAGAAGTTGGCAAACATTTTGTGCAGCCTATTAATGACATAACTAGGTGGATTCAATGCTGACAATAAGTGGATTGGCATGCTCTTTAGAACACTAGCTATCAAAACTGCTCTACCACCTATTGAAAACATCTTGCCTTTCCATTATTGCAATTTATCCATCACTTTCCTCATCAAATCCTGGTAGTAATCCATTCTCCTTCTTGCATAAAATATAGGTCATCCTAGGTAAGTTAAAGGGAATTCCTTATTACTTATCCCTGTTATCGTCTCAACCTTTCTAAACACCTCACCATTTGTAAGATGGTGCATATAGAAAGCAGATTTTGATTTGTTAACCAACTGTCCTGAAGCTGTTTCATACGCATGTAACACTTGCATGATTAACCTCAGGGGTCTTGCACACGATAATTAAATCGGCTGTAGTTCTACTTTTTTTTGCCCAAAATGCCAAAAAAAGAACGATCATGCCGAAGCCATAGGTTATTTTATGGTCTTGTAAAATTTTAGCGATTCAAGTATGGTAGCCCGAATTCATGCAGATGTCATGAACTATAGCAGATAAAAATTAGAAATCGACATGAATTCTAGTTTTTTGTCTGTAAAATGCCAAAAAATGAGGAATGGTCATGCCTAAGCCATGACTATTGTTTATTAGGTCATTTTTTACGGCGCCACAAAATTTTAGGTAATTCATGTCTGGTAGACCCGATTCATGCATATGGTGTGGACTATAGCACACATTTGTTTTTTGAAATTGACTTGAATTTAGTTTTTTGGCCCTAAAATACCAATAAAAAGAGGAACAATTATGTCGAAGCCATGTCTACTGTTCATTAGGTCATTTTTGATGGCCTTGTAAAATTTTAGGCGATTCGGGTTAAGTAGCCCGGATTCATACAGATGGCTTGAACTATAGCATAAAAAAACTTAGAAATTGGCTCTAATTTTTTTTTATATTTGGCCCTAAAATATCAAAAAAAGAAAAAATAAAAAATAAAAGAGGAACCGTCATGTCGAAGACATGACTAAATTTCATTAGGTCATCTTGTATGGCCCTGCAAATTTGAGGCGATTCGAACCCGGTAGCCCGGATTCATGCAGATAGCATGGTCTACAACACATGCAACAACAACAACAACAACAACAACAACAACAAAAACCCAGTATAATCCCAACAAGTGGGGTCTAGGGAGGGTAGTCTGTACGCAAACCTTACCCCTACCTAATGCAGGTAGAGAGGCTGTTTTCAATAGACCCTCGGCTCAGGAAGGGCAAGAAAAAGAAGAGGAAAGCAATGAAGGAAGAAAGAAGGAAGGGAAAAGAAAAAAAGAGTAATAAAGGATAAGTAGTACCAAATAATAGCAACAGGGAATCCAATACCTGAGGCGAACAAAATCACATAACGTAATAAAAAACTAAGAATATGAAAGGACATGAATGCTACTAAGACTATAGGTAAACAACTAAAAATTACCCACTAACCTTCTACCTTAATCCTCGACCTCCACACCCTCCTATCAAGGGTCATGTCCTTAGTGAGATGAATCAGCGCCATGTCTTGTCTAATCACCTCTCCCCAGTACTTCTTAGGCCTATCTCGACCTCTTCTCAAACTCTCCATGGTCTACAACACATGAAAATTTGAAAATCTACCAAATTCAAGGTTTTTGGCCTTAAAATGGCAAAAAAGAAGAACGGTCATATTGAATCCATGACTATCGTTCATTAGGTAATATTTTATGGCGTAGAAAAATTCAAAGCGATTTAGATTCGGTAACCCGAATTCATGCAGATGGCCTAGACTATAGGACACGAAATTTTGGAAATTTTCCCAAATTACAATTTGTTACCCTTGAATCCAAAATGACAAACGGTCATGCTGAAGCCATGCTTATTGTTCATTAGGTCATTTTTAACGGTTTTGCAAAATTTAGGCGATTCGGATCCGGTAGCCCAGATTCATACAGATTGCGCGGACTCACACGAAAATTTGGAAAGCGACCCTCCAGTTTTTTGGACCTAAAATGCCAAAAAATGAGAAAAGGTCATGCCAAAGCCATGACTATTGTTCATTAGGTCATTTTTGATGGCCCTGTAAAATTTTAGGCGATTCGCATTTGGTAGCTCGGATTCATGCAGATGGTGTGGACTATAGCATACAGAAATTTGGAAATCAGACCGAATTCTTCTTTTTGACGCTAAAAAGCTAAAAACGAGGAACTATCATGCCTAAGCCATGATTTATAGACTATAACATAAGAGAATTTAGAAATCGGCCCGAATTCCAATATTTGGCCCTAAAATGTCAACAAAAATGAGGAATGGTCATGTCGAAGCCATGACTATTGTTCATCTGGTCATTTTTTATGGCTCCACAAAATTTTAGGCGATTTGTGGTGTGGACTATAGCACACGAAAATTTAAAAATCTATCTGAATTCCTTTTTTTTTTTGCGCTAAAATGCCAAAAAATGAGGAATGGTCATGCCGAAGCCATGACTATTGTGCATTAGGTCATTTTTTATGGCCCTACAAAATTTTAGGCGATTCAGATCTGGTATCCCTGTCACGACCCAAAATACTGATTCAGGTCGTGATGGCGCCCAACCCCGGGGGGTTAGGCAAGCCCACACGCAGATTACTAAGGATTTTTCCCATATTTGATTAAACATCCCAACACGTGCCATGTTTTAAAGTTCAAAACATTAATTGAAAATATAATAAGCCATTGTACACCAAAAGCAGTCATAAAGAGGCGTGAGCCAATATATATGTATAGACCCGCAAACCATAATAACTACGACGTGTGTGCCAGGAACTAGTGTCATAAGTCCTACGGGCATACTAAGAGAATATACAAAAATATAATATACAGTCCCACTGTCTGAAAGAAATAGACGGGAAATAAGCAAAAGAAACTCCATGGTGCTGCCGAGGATCGTCAGGAGAAGCAACTCACCGTGAAGTCAGATCCAACTATGATCAAAATCGAGCTCCGGTCTGATAACCAGATGCACCAGCCTCAGAACTTGTACAATTAAGTACAAAAGCGTAGTATGAGTACATAAACAAATATGTACCCAGTGAGTATCCCGCCTAACCTTGAAGAAGTAGTGATGAGAGGTCTACTTGACACTCACTAAGGGCCAACAAAATGATTAAACAAGATATAATATCAGTAACAGACATACGAGGATGATAAAAGCAGTAAACATTAAAAATAACAGTAATTCAAATAAATACTGGAAATAAATATACAATTACTACTTCATTATTATTTTCTTTCCTTTAAAATATCTGACCACTCAATATACATAAAAAGAATCATTAACAATTTAGCATGCGCATACAGGATAAGGACAACCGCCCTAAGCCATCATAATGATCATATCTGTGCCCTGCCGAGGGTCGTACGGCCTGAACCATAATTTATCTTTCAATATCGCCGTGGCGTACGGCCCACTCCCATGAGAGTGGAGGAAATAACACTCCGCTCGCGTAATGTAAATTGCGAAGCGGTCACATGCACACATATTGCACACATTTATCCTTTTTAATTTACTTTTCGTGAACAATTCCTTAAAATTACTCAAATTCCATGATCTCAGGGAAACAAGCCGCATGTAACATTAATTTATTAAGCATATAGTTCATTTTAAGGAAAACATAAGGCATGGTGTAGGCCTAACTACCCGGACATAACAATAATAGTCGCTATGTATGGACTCTCGTCACTTTGCGCGTACATAGCCCCCAGAAACATTAGCACATAGCTATTTAAATCACCTAGGGGACAGTTCCCTCTTACAAGTTTAGAAATGAGACTCACCTCGTGTCGAACCTACTCTACGGATCAAGAACGCGTCCGAAACTCCAAACTCGACACCCACAGACTCGAAACTAGACAAATGTTATATAAATATATCAATTTATATTCAAAGCATGGAATTCTCCTACTACTTAATCAAATTCATCATTCTTGAAGAAATCCCAAAATACAACCCCGGGCCCGAATGCTCGGATTCCAAAAATTCTCGAAGGAACCACTCACCCATAACCTAAGGATCATTAATATATGATTTTGTATGATTTCACGGCCAATTCACGGGTAATTCTCTAAATTATCGAAAGCCCTAGGTTACTACCCAAATTCCTTAATTTTCCACTAATTAGGTAGTTAATTCAACTAGGAATTCATGCATTAACTAACTTTAGGGTAGAATTCACTTCCCTTTTTAGTAGCTAGGTCGTGGAGCTCTTTCCCAAGCTTTCAAGGTCTCTAATGGAGGAAGAAAATGGGGTGAAATGAAATAATCCCGTGTTTTAAAGAACTTAATGCCTACTGTGGTTCCGCACCTGCGGCTCAAGGACCGCACCTGCAAGAAAAGACTCGCGCCTGCGAGAAAAGACTCGCACCTACTGAAGAGGGGCAAGGGGCATGGACTCGTACCTGCGGAGAGGAGCTCGCACCTGTTGCTCCGCTCCTGCAGATATTATCCGCACCTGCGATAAATGGGCAGCCTCACCTGGAATGGCACATGCGAGGCAAGGACCGCTGGAGTGGTCTCGCACCTGCAACTGGGCAACCGCACCTGCGATCACACCAGATCAGGTGCACTAGCAACTGCTTCAGCTAGTTTTTTGCCTCATTTGGTGCCCGAGAGGCACCTGGGCCCACCCGAGCACCCGTCCAAATATACCAACAAGTCTTAAATCATAATACGGACTCGCCCGACACTTCGGAACACCCAAAACAATGCTAATACTCAAAATCACACCTCAAAACCCCTAGAATCACACTTAGGAACTTTAAGTTTCTTGAGTTCTCTAACAATGCGCCGACCTGACCTATACTACTCAGAATGACCCCAAATTTGCGAGCCAGTCATGAATGACATAACAGAACTATTCCCGGTCTCGAAATTCTGCTTGGACCTCGATAACCCAGAAACACGTCCCAAACCACAATATGAACTTAAGGAAACTCCTATTTCGCTATTGGGTGCCGAAACGCTCCCGGATCATCCAAAACCCATTCCGAACATACGCCCAAGTACGAAATCATCATACGAAGCTAAGAGAACCGTCGAAAATCGATTACGAGGTCGTTTAATAAAAATGTTGACTGAAGTCAAACTTGGCCTTAAAGGCCAACCTTAAGGAACCAAGTGTTCCTATAGCACTCTAAACACTTCCGAATCCCGAACCACCAGTCCCCGCAAGTCATAAATCATAATAAGTCGCTATGGGAAGTTTAATTTCGGGGAACGGGGTCTGAAAACGCAAAACGACCGGTCAGGTCATTACATTCTCCACCTCTTAAACAAACATTCATCCTCGAACGGGTCTAGAATCATACCTAAAGTGCTGAATACGTGCAGATATCTACTCCGCATGCCCTCCTCGGACTCCCAGGTTGCCTCCTCAACTGGTTGGCCCCTCCACTGAACCTTTACAGCAGAATCTCTCTTGGACCTCAACTGACGATCATGTCTATCAATAATAACAACTGGCTCCTCCTCGTAGCCCAACCTCTCATTCAACTGAATAGTGCTGAAATCAACCACGTGAGAGAAGTCGGCGTTGTATCTCTGGAGCATGGACACATGAAAATCGGATGAACTCCTGATAAATTGGGAGGTAAGGCTAGCTCATAAGCAACCTCCCTAACTCGACTCAACACCTCGAAGGGACCTATAAACCTCAGGCTCAACTTGCATTTCTTCCCAAACCTCATAATACCCTTCATCGGCGAGAATTTCAGCATGACGTTATCTCCCTCCATAAATGATACATCACACGCCCTCTGATCCACGTAACTCTTCTATCTGGACTGTGATGTGCGAAGCCTCTCCTGAATCAACTTCACCTTCTCCAAAGCATCCCTCACTAGGTCGGTTCCATATAACTTAGCCTCACCAGGCTCAAACCACCCGATAGGAGAACGAAATTGCCGACCATACAAAGCCTCAAATGTTGCCATCTCAATGCTTGGCTGATAACTATTATTGTAAGCAAACTCGGCCAAAGGCAAGAACTGGTCCCACTGAACTCCGAAGTCAATCACACATGCCCTGAGCATGTCCTCCAAAATCTGAACTGTACGCTCCGACTGACCATCAGTCTGAGGGTGAAATGCTGTGCTGAGATCTATCTGGTTACCCATCTCACTATGCAATGCTCTCTAGAAGTGCGAGGTGAACTGAGGACCTTGATCTGATATAATGGACACCGGCACACCGTGCAACCGGACTATCTCCCGAATGTAGATCTGTGCCAACCTCTCAGAAGTATATGTAGTAGCCACTGGAATGAAATGCGCCGATTTGGTAAATCTATCCATAATGACCCAAACCGCATCAACCTCCCGTAGAGTCCGAGGCAACCCAACCACGAAGTCCATAGTGACGCGCTCCTACTTCCACTCAGGAATGGGCATCTGCTGAAGTAGGCCTCCTGGTCTCTGGTGCTCATACTTAACCTGCTGACAGTTAAGACACATAGTCACATACTCCATAATGTCCCTCTTCATCCGCCTCCACCAGTAATGCTGTTTCAAATCACGATACATCTTCGTAGCACCAGGATGAACAGAATACCGAGAATTATGTGCCTCCTCTAGGATCCTCCCTCTCAGGCCATCGATATTAGGAGCACATAAACGCCCCTGAAGTCTCAGAACACCACCCTCACCAATAGTAACCTCCTTGGCACCACCCTGAACCACTATCTCCCGAAGCTCTGCCAAGTATGGATCATCAAGATCCCGAGCCTTAATCTCCCCCAATAACGAAGACTGAGCAACCACATGTGCTAAAACTCGGCGGGGCTCCGAAAGGTCTAACCTCACCAGGCGATTAGCCAAGGACTGAATGTCCAAGGCTAGAGGTCTTTCCTCTGCTACAATGTAAGCCAAGCTACCCATACTCTCTGCCTTCCTGCTCAAGGCATCTGCTACCACGTTTGCCTTGCCCGAATGATAAAGAATGGTGATATCATAATCCTTCAACAACTCAAGCCATATGAGCTGCCTCAAATTAAGATCTCTCTGCTTGAACAAGTGCTGCAAGCTGCGGTGGTCTGTATAAACCTCACAGGACACCCCATACAAGTAGTTCCTCCAAATCTTAAGAGCATGAACAATCGCCGCCAACTCTAAATCGTGCACAGGGTAATTCTTCTCATGAACCTTCAGCTAGCGTGAAGCATAAGCAATAACTCTCCCTTCCTGCATCAACACACATCCTAAATCAATGCGTGAAGCATCGCAATACACTGTATACATCCTAGAACCGGAAGGCAATACCAGAATTGGTGCTGAGGTCAATGCTGTCTTGAGCTTCTGAAAGCTTGCCTCACACTCGTCAGACCATTTGAACGGGGCATTATTCTGAGTCAATCTAGTCAATGGAGCTGCAATAGAAGAGAACCCTCCACAGATCAGAGTGCTAGGCCCGAAAAGCTCCTGATCTCTGTAGCTGAAGTAGGACGCGACCAACTCTGAACTGCCTCAATCTTCTGAGGATCAACCTTGATACCCTCTTCGGATACCATATGCCCCAAGAATTCTACGGAATCCAACCAGAACTCACACTTGGAGAACTTAGCATATAGCTTCTGTTCCCGCAAGGTCTAGAGCACAACTCTCAAATGCTGCTCGTGCTCCCCCAAGCTAAGTGAGTAAATCAAAATGTCATCAATGAAGACAATGACAAAGGAATCAATATATGACCTGAACACCCTATTCATCAAGTCCATGAATGCTGCTGGGGCGTTAATCAAGCCAAAAGACATTACCAGGAACTCATAGTGGCCATACCTCGTGCGAAAAGCTGTCTTCGGAACATCTGAGGCCCGAATCCTCAACTGATGATATCCCGATCTCAAATCAATCTTAGAAAACACCCGAGCACCCTGAAACTGGTCAAACAAATCATCGATGCATGTACTTGTTCTAAATGGTGACCTTGTTCAACTGGCGGTAATCAATACACATCCACATGTACCCATCCTTCTTCTTCACGAATAGAACTGGAGCACCCCACGACGATACACTCGGTCTGATGAACCCCTTAGCCAACAACTCCTCCAGCTCCTTCAACTCTTTCGGAGCCATACAGTACGGAGGAATAGATATAGGCTGGGTGCCTGGAGCTCATCCAATGCAGAAATCAATATCACGATCCGGAGGCATGCCTGGAAGGTCTGAAGGAAATACATCAACAAACTCTCGAACAACTGGCACCAAATTAATCGTCGGTGACTCGGCGGTGGTGTCCCGCACATAAGCAAGATAGGCCAGGAAACCGTTCTCGACCATATGTCGAGCCTTCATGAACGAAATAACCCGGCTGGCTGCACTTACTGAGGAACCTCTCCACTCCAGCCTAGGCGACTCTGGCATGGCTAAGGTAACTGTCTTGGCATGGCAATCTAGCACGGCACGATAAGCAGATAGCCAATCCATGCCTAAAATAACCTTGAAATCAACCATGTCGATCAATAAGAGATCTGCTCGAGTCTCGAACCCGCAGAATGTAACCATACAGGACCGGTAAACCCGATCTACCACCACAGAATCGCCCACAGGAGTGGACACACATATAGGATAACCCAAGGACTCACGAGGAACATACAGAAAATGAGAAAATAAGACCGAAACATAGGAATAGGTGGATCCTGGATCAAATAACACCAATGCCTCTCTTCCACATACTGTAATAATCCATGTGATCATGGCGTCTGAGGCCACTGCATATGATCTGGCCGGAATAGCATAGAATCTAACTGAAGCACCGGAAGATTGAGCCCCGCCAGAATGAACATGAGCTGGCTGACCTCCCCTTGATTGGCCTCCACCTATAGGACGACCCCTGCCGACCTGTCCCCCACCTCTAGGTGGCCTGACGGCTGGTGCTGGACCCATAGACTGAAAATCCTGCTGCACTGCTTTGCCCCGAAACCTGGGACAATGCCTCTTCATATGACCTGGATCCCCACACCCATAACAACCTCCGGGTATCATAGCCTGCTGCCCCGAAGAGGAACCCTGAATGGTCGGAGAGCGATGTGTAATCTCTGGCATAACACTAAAGTAGGGACTGGGCAGTCTCGGATAACTAGAATAACCAGTGGGTGAACTCTGAATGGCTAGAGGGCGATAGGAATGCTCTGGCATGGCTCTGAAATGAGGCCTCACTGGAACACCTCGGGGAGGTGGTGGGGGTGCTGAATATGGTGGCCTGCTAGGCTGACCTCTACCGAACTGACCTCTGCCCCTAACTGGGGAACCTCTAAAATCCCCGGAGAATCTGGCTCTCTTGTCCTGCTGACCCTACTCTCTGCCTCTCGATCGATAGCCCTCAATCCGACAAGCTATTCCGACCACCAGCTGATAGGGAGTTCCCATCTCCACCTCTCGGGCCATGTTGGACCTAATACTGGAGTGCAGCCCTGCTACAAATCTCTGCACTCTCTCGGCATCAGTAGGCAATATTATGAGTGCGTGGCGAGACAACTTTGAGAATCTAGCCTCATAATCTGTCCCTGACATCTGTCCCTGCTCCAGCTTCTCAAACTGATATCACAGCTCTTTCCTCTCAGAGGTTGGGATATACTTTTCTAGAAACATATGAGTGAATTGCTCCCAAGTGATAGGAGGAGAATCTGCTGGCCTGCTGAGAATATATGACTGCCACCATCTACGAGCTCTTCCCTCTAACTGGAAGGTAGTGAAGTCCACTCCACGGGAGTCTAATATCCTCATATTGTGCAGCCTGTCCCTGCACCTGTCAACAAAATCCTGGACATCCTCGCCTCGCTCACCCCGAAGACTGGAGGGTGCAATCGAGTCCATCTATCCAATAATTTCTGCGGATCACCGTCCGCAGCTGGTCTGGGCTCAGGTGTTGCTGCCTGTTGGTCCCAAACGCACACGCAAGTATACGTGGTCGTAGCAAGTAATATAATGTTAAATCGAATGTCGAACTCACAGGGACTTGCGTAAACTACTTGCTGAATTACTCTAATTGTTATTTAATCGAGCCAAAACAAAGTCCAAGAATATAATTAATTTATTCTACGATTATAACTAATTATCAAGTAACGAGAATATTGTTGCGTATTCAATAAAGACAAATATTCCAGGGTTGTGATCAATTCACCATTCATATTGCATTCTAATTAACTCTCCCTTTCATATAATTCNTATATACGGCTTTCCCAAGCATAACATAGATAGTATATAGAACCTAATTGCTGGCCAAACAATTAAGCAATCAAACGCAGAATTGAAGAAACAACCATATATTGAGCGAATTATAATCAAGTTTAAGTTAATATCGAATAACAATATTCATGGCTAAACCACAACCCCAGAACAATGGGTGTTTAGCCACTCATACTAGACTTAAACAATTGCATAAGTTTTGCATAAATGGAAAATACTAGATTAAGATGAAGAAAACTGATAATCCTTTGCTTCTTCAATGATCTTGTGTATATTCTCTCCAAAAATGGCATCCTCTCCCAAATTTGTGTTTTTGGGTCTACTTATATGTTTGGGATAAACCCTAACCGTGTAGGGGACTTCTATTCAAATCAGGAAACACTTAAAACCTTCAAAACTCGAAATTGACCAGACAGGGACCCAGGCGTTAAGCCCCGAACGCCCCCTTATCACCAGGGCAATCCTGGCGTTAGGATCCAAACGCCTGGCTAACGCCAGGGTCACCCTGGCCTTAAGGGCCAAACGCCCCCTTAACGCCTGGGTATGCCTGGCTTTAGGGGTCAAATGCCCGGGTATGGCCCGGGTTACTCCTTTTCGACTCTTGATCGTATTTTTGATGTTTTATGCACCCATTTAGCTCGACTTCCATCTCCAATTTACTTACACATGAAATAGACTCCATTATCCACATATAACGTGTATTTTTATCACAAAAGCACATAAA
>ML340686.1:0-74775 GCA_005239505.1 Nicotiana paniculata | reverse complement strand
AAATCGATAACAAATAATCGATTCGATTTATCGATAAACCGATTCGAATGCACACCCCTAATAAATGACAAAACGAACCTATTTCAAGACCCGAAACTTAAATTCGAACTCGATACCCACAAAGTCAACCCATGGTAAAACATAGAGAAATACTAAACCTTCAAATTGGTAACTTTCGGGAAAATGGGCCAAATTAACCTAGGAAATTCCAAATCAAATTCCGAGCATAAGCCTAAGTCCAAAATCACCATAAAAACCTATTGGAACCATACATATACTATTTTGGGGTCCTTCTCACAAAAGTCAACCCTCGGTTAACTCTTCCAACTTAAATCTTCCAAATTGAGAATTTCTCTTCTTAATAAACCCCGAACCTCTCAGACATTGAAACCAACCTTAAACACATGTCGTAATACATCATTTGAAGCTACTAAATACCTCAAACTACCAAATGAAATACTAAAGTTCAGGACAACCGGTCGGGTCGTTACATTCTCTCCTCTTAAATAAAACTTCGTCCTTCAACGTGCCAAGAGTCGCTCCTTAGCTATCAATCACTTCATAAACTCACCATACACAAAGCCATGAGTTTTCTCACATCACCTCAATCCACATAAGCCCTTCAACACCATCTCGACTGAAGATTAATCCTTCCACCCTTACTAATAAGCCTTAGAACAAAATTTCGACATCCAAGGCTACTCCTAAGTCCCGCTTCTCACATATACATAATGTATCAACTTGAACCAGCTCCATCAAATCATAAATACATCCACAAGGTATCACCACACAATGTAACTCCTTGCTTATATGTCCATATTAACGTCTACGACCCCAATAGCTGCCCATTACCAAACCCAGTACCGGTAGGTA
Source organism: Nicotiana paniculata (assembly GCA_005239505.1). Classification (NCBI taxonomy): domain Eukaryota; kingdom Viridiplantae; phylum Streptophyta; class Magnoliopsida; order Solanales; family Solanaceae; genus Nicotiana; species Nicotiana paniculata. The sequence goes on along the minus strand of ML340686.1, from coordinate 73,902 downwards.
ACCTCATATCGACTAGACCTTCTTCTAAACCTTCACAACACTGCAAATGATGAAATAAACATGTGGAAACTCATACCCACTCCCCGAATCCACAAGTCATGGAGTTTTGTCACCTGAAAAGACCCAATGCCAAGCTCTAACTTGATCAACAACATTCTTATACTGACATACCTCATCCAAGTCCAATCGCAATAATTCCAGATCCAATGATCTCATCTCATCCAGTACAGCTGCTCAAACAACATTCCACACTAATACTACCAAGAGTCACATACCACACAATTCGTGCACCAAAAAATCAACTACTCGAAGGTAACCAACGATAGAAGGAGCACCAAATGAGAGAACAGTCCCGCAAGCTTATCAGATACCATCACAAAGTGAAATGTTATAGACCCATCTCACAGAGGAGGAACAAAATACACAAAATAAGCACAAAGGATCATATACTAACATCACTCCACTACATCACGTATCCCGATCTAACGTACCGATCCACATGGGATACCCATCGAGCTGTAATGCTCACAATCAACAAACACTTGTGTACTAGAAACGGACATGCCAAAAGCATAACTATAACCATGAAGAAATATATATCACAATATACGACAAACATGAAGACCATATCCAAGGCGCAATAAACCATTTAACACCCCAAGAGCCATCTCGCTCGAATTTTCCAAAAGACTTAAACAAAACCGCATCATGTTTGTAAATAATCAATAATCTCGCAACCCATCATAGCATAGAAGAGTAGAACCTGGAACATATCAGAACACGAATAAGTATTAACCCTAACTGATGACACACCCCTCAACAATAGTTATGCTGAGTAAGAAACCTGACCCGATATAGAACACATATTCTCATTACGCCTACCAGCGACCACCAAATCAATTTAGATCATCCAAAAATAGGTAAATAGCCATCAAAACATCCACAATAACCTAACCATAACACATATAATTATTCGTCAAACTTTTAACATACCTTCATCGTTCACAACTAAGGAACAATCTTCCTCTAAGAACTTCCAGCCTACAAATTCTAGTAACAGAAGAATTTTCCATATCCAATCCCAACTCCACCACTCAAATACTTGGCACATATCTCATACCTAATCATCCCATGACAATCACTCCCATGAGTCTTCTGTGCCATATACCCAAAATCTGAACATCAGCAGCCAACAACCCGGTGATTACCATAATTCCTGTCGAGCATTCACAATACATCACCTAATATGCACACCCTTCTCTGGAGACACCATGTGATACTAATCATCCTCCAAATATATGAATCCTCCAATGTCGTCGAGGACTTATGACCTTCCTTTTAAAACCAAACTGCAACCTTGACCATGAAACACCAATCCGACACGACACACCACCTTTATCATTCTATCGTATGGAAACACAAGGATCCCTATCTCAACTCTAAATCACAAGTAATATAGATATCCTGAAAACCCAAAACCTTCCACTAATTCAATCCCGCAGAACAAAATCACAACACACGACGATCTCCCCATACCTGTAGAGTACATCAATCACAAATTATGGTTGAACCATCGCAACTCTTGAGAATCCATTGGAACCTCCTCGAAAGTCATTCACTTTGCTCTAAATCACCCTCGATGAAATATTTCTCAAGTCGTGGCCAATCCGCAAGCACTTCCTAGCTCAAGAGCTAATATAACACATGATCATGCAATCAGATGGTCAGTGGCAGAGTCGCCCACTTGGATCGAAGCCCTAGAACACATCACCTGTAACCCATAGCACCCTTCCTTCGTAGCTCCCTGGTCTCGCACTGTTAATCAACTGAATACTTCATAAACTCATATGGCTCTAGTCATAAAATACTCCAAAGAAACTTCCAAGTGCATACTCACCCTGGTCACAATCAAGCCAACTTCCTCAAGTGCCCTGAAATAATAATATATGAATTTCACTAAATAGGAGCCTCATACAAACACAAAGCCTCAATTACCACAGTCTAGCCTTAAATTAACATCCCCAAGATCCTACAACGTCACAACAACTAGACAATAAACTAAATCCTCCTAAGTCCATACTCACCTACCAGATATAAGAACCCGCTACATCCTATACGCGAACAACTGAAAGGTCTACCAAAACATCCGCATCCTCAGTTTGGACAACACATCGAGACAATAATTGAGCATCCATAGCCCCTCGTAGACAATCCGTAACATCACAAGCCACCTATGTATAGCTGATACCGAGTGCACAACATCATATACGATTAACAACAATAACAACAACAACAACCACCTAGTAGAATCCCACCAGTAGGGTCTGGGGAATGGTAGATTGTATACATATCTGTCATGACCCCAAAACCTAACCGGCCGTGATGGCGCCTATCGTGGAACTAGGCTAGCCAATAACCACATGTTTACAATTTCTTTCAAAATACCAATCCAATTTCAAGCATTTCATAAAATATATAGAGTTTACTAAATATACATTAGGCCAATTATACAGTGCAACCAACCCCAAAACCCCGAGCCAACATGTCATGATCATCTTAGAAAAATAAGCCAAGAATATACTATTATTATACAAAACCTTCAAAAAAAAGCTAGATACAACAAGAAGGGAAAACAGAGATTCTGCGGACGCTGAACATCTACCTCTATATCCCGCACTCTGGCTCCGCACGGAAAAGATAGCTAATGCTCGGTATATGCACCTGAATCTGCACACAAGGGTGCAGGGAGTAATGTGAGTACGCCAACTCAGTAGTAATGAAAATAAATCAAGTCTAAGTGGCAAGGAAACACTTAAAATCAAAGTCATCAATTCACAATAAGCACAACCTTACTTTCCGACAGTATAAACATTGATATATGAAATCATCATGCCTTAAAACCAACTTCAGAAAAATCCTTTGGAAAAATGTATACTTTCAACAACTCCAAACCAAAAGATTTAGTATGAAAATGAAATGAATCATATAGAGGCCCCTCGGGCAAAACATATTTCATAAGTCTAGAGTGAAAGTAGTAAAAATCATAGGTAGCCCCTCGGGCATGCCTCGCAGTCACTCATAATCATTCACTCAGCACCTTACATTCACTCAGCACGTCACAGTCACTCATGCCTCCCAATCACTGGTCACTCGGCACTTGGTGCGCTCACCGGGGGGTGTGTGCAGACTCTGGAGGGGCTCCTTCAGCCCAAGCGCTAATATCAAGCCACCTCGTGGTGTATCATATCCTCACAATTAGGCCCTCGGCCTCACTCAACAGAACCACTCAAAAATCCCCTCGGGCGAATCTGTAAAACAGGGTACTCGACCCAAAACATCATTTTTAAATATCAAAGTAGTGTAAATCAGGCTGAGTTTCGAAAACAGTAAGCACAATGTGGCTAAGTGAAATCATCAATAAATAGTGAGGAAAACAACATTAAAACCCCCAAGGGGTCTAAACAGATCGGCACGAGGCCCCAAACACGGCTTATAGCCCAAATATTTCAACAATCTTTAGAACATAATTTAACATAAGGTTTTGAGTAAAATATGCAACTCGTTAGTTGTCGCGGAGTGGACCTATTCCAAATCCAAAAAAATCAGCACGCGCCACATACTCCTCATCCGACATGTGCGCCATTCTAAAATCTGTGAGAAATACGTAGTCCGGGGGTTTCATACCCTCAGGACAAGATTTATAACCAATACTTACCTCTATCGGCCACAACACTAGTCCGCTATGCTCTTGCCTCTCAAATTGGATCCTGATTGCTCCGAATCTAGCCAAAACCAGTTTAACATTATTAATATATACTAAAGGAACACAACCATATCGAAAGCTATGAAATTATACAAGAATCTCGAAATTCGGCCAAACCTGAGCCCCGGGCCTACATCTCGAAATCCGATAAATTTTACATCACTAGAAACCTCGTCCTCCCACAATTCTACACATACCAAAAATACCACAATCAGACCATAATTGCCTACCCAAATTTCCAAACGAATTTTCCAATCCTCCACCCATTTTTCCCATCCTTTACCTACTTTAATCCTTCAATTTAGCAGCCTAATTCGAACAAAATATCATAGAAACGACTTTAATAACCCGGGAACTTACCTCCACTGAAGAACCTTGAATTTCCTCTTCAATTTGCCTTCAAAAGAGCTCCAACCGCATGCAAAAATTGTGAAATGAATAAAAGTTCACGGAGGCCTCTTATATACTGTTCTGCCTAGTATTTCCACACTTGCGGACCCGTACCTACGGTCCCAGGTGCGCACATGCGCCTTCCTACTAACGGACCGATTCTCGCACCTGCGGCCACTTCTCCGCACCTGCATCTTCGCATGTGCGGCCATCTCTTCGCACCTGCGGATTTCCCCTGCCTAGCCTCCTTTCGCACCTGCGCATGACCTTTTGCACCTGCGCATGACCTTTCACACCTATGGCTACCCTTCCGCAGGTGCAGCGAACACCAGAAACATACACCAGCAGCCATTTGCTGCTATTTTTCCAAGTTCAAAACTCTGCCAACTATCCGAAATCAATCCCGAGTCCCTCAAGGCCCCAACCAAACATACCAACACACACCATAGCATTATTCCAACTTAGTCGATCCTTCAAAACACCAAAAACAACATTAAAACACCAAAATTACAGCAAATTCAAGCCTATGAACTTTGAAACTTCAAAATTTCGCCAACTACGCCGAAACCAATCGAAACACCTCCGATTAACCTGAAATTTTGCAGGCATATCCAAAATGACATTAGGAATCTGCTCTAACTTCCGGAATCCCATTCCGACCCCGATAGCCTATTTTCCACTGCCGACCGGAAATCGCCAAAAACTAGCATTCACCAATTCAAGCATCATTCTACACTAGGCATCAAAAGTTCATTCCGAACGCACTTTAAAGTCCCAAATCACCTAATGAAGCTATCTGAGCCATAAAATCTGCATTCCGATGGTGTTGACCAATAAGTCAACTCTTAGTTGACTTTATAAACTTTTAGGCTACTTTAGGAGACTAAATGCCTCAATTATCACCATGACCACTCCGAACCCAAACCAACTGACCCAACACAGCAAAAACAGGCTAGCATTATATGACAAATGCAGCAATGGGGGAAATAGGGTGAATTTCACGAAACGACCGGCCTGTTCGTTACATCCTCCCTCTCTTAAACAAACGTTCGTCCTCAAACGGGTCTAGAAACATACTTAGAGTCTCGAATAAGTGAGTATATCTGTCTCGTATCTCCCGATCGGTCTCCTAGGTGGCATCCTCCACCGGCTGTCCTCTCCACTAAACCTTCACTGAAACTATATCCTTAGACCTCAGCTTCCTGACATGTCGACCCAAAATAGCCATTGGCTCTACCTCATATGACATATCACCCTCGAGCTGAACCGTGCTGAATTCCAAAACATGAGAAGGGTCACCAACATACTTCCGAAGCATCGAAACATGGAACACCAGATGAATACTCGATAAACTGGAGGCATAGAAAGCCTAGAAGCCACCTCCCCAACCCTCTGAAGCACCTCAAATGGCCCAATGAACCTGGGACTCAGCTTCCCCTCTTCCCGAATCTCATAACACTCTTCATGGGCGACACCTTCAGAAACACCTTATCCCAAACCATGAAAGACACATCTCGGACCTTCTGGTCGGCATAACTCTTCTGCCCAGACTGCGCCGTGCGAAGCCGCTCCTGAATCAACTTCGCCTTACCCAACGCATCCTGAACCAAGTCTATGCCCAATAGCCTAGCCTCGCTCGGCTCAAACCAACCAACTAGAGATCTGCACATCCTACCAGATAAAGCCTCATACGGAGCCATTTGGATACTCGACTGATAGATGTTATTATATGCAAACTCCGCTAGTTGCAGAAACTGGTCTCATGAACCACCAAAGTCAATCACACAAGCACGCAACATATCCTCCAGAATTTGAATGGTACGCTCTAAATGCCCGTCGATCTGAGGATGAAATGCTGTGCTCAACTCAACCCGAGTACCCAACTCTCTCTGTACGGCTCTCCAAAGCTGATATATGAACTTAACCTCTTTCGGAAATGATAGAGACTAGAACCCCATGAAATCGGACAATCTCTCTAATATAAATCTCAGCTAACCTCTCCAAAGAATAAGTAGTACCAACAGGAATGAAATGCGCGTACATGGTCAGCCGATCCACAATAACCCATATAGCATCAAACCTCCTTGAAGTCTGTGGGAGTCCAACTACAAAGTCCATGGTGATCCGCTCCCACTTACATTCCGGAATATCAAATCTCTGAAGCAATCCACCTGGTGTCTAGTGCTCATAATTGACCTGCTGCCAGTTGAGAAACCAAGCCACAAACTCCACAATATCTTTCTTCATCCTCATCCACCAATAATTCTGCCCCAAATCATGATATATCTTCACGACACTCGAATGGATGGAATACCGCGAACTATGAGCCTCAACTAGAATCTGATCTCAAAGACCATCTACATTAGGCATGCAAACCCGGCCCTGCATCCTCATGAACCCGTCATCACCAATAACAACATCCCTAGCATCACCATGACGGACCCTTTCCTGAAGAACAAGAAAATGTGGATCATCATACTGACGTTCTCTAATCTGATCATAAAGAGAAGACCTGGAGGCAACACAAGCCAACACCCGCGAGGGATCTAATAGATCCAATCTCACAAACTGACCCGCTAAGGCCTGAACATCAAGGGCTAATGGCCGCTCTGCTACTGGAAGGTAGGCTAGACTCCCCAAACTCACTGCTCTGCGACTCAGGGCATCAACCACTACATTGGCCTTCCCCGGATGATATAAGATAGTGAGGTCATAATCCTTGAGAAGCTCTAACCAACTCCTCTGACGCAAATTCAAGTCCTTCTGCCTCAGCAGATACTGCAAACTGCGATGATCAGTTAAAATCTCACACTGCACTCCATATAAATAATGCCGCCAAATCTTCAAGGCATGAACAATGGCAGCTAACTCAAGATCTTGCACTTGATAATTCTTCTCATGCACCTTCAACTATCTAGACGTGTAGGCAATCACCCTACCGTCCTGCATCAATACCGCTCCCAAACCAACTCTAGAAGCATCACAATCGACTGTGTAAGAACCCGAACCAGTAGGCAAAACAAGTACCGGAGCTGTGGTCAATGTTGACTTGAGCTTCTGAAAGCTCTCCTCACACTCATCAGACCATCGGAATGGATCAACCTTCTAGGTCAATCTAGTTAAAGGTAAAGCAATAGAAGAGAATCCCTCTACAAAGCGACGGTAATATCCCGCCAAACCAAGGAAACTCCTAATCTCTGTAGCTGAAGACGATTTGGGCGAACTCTGCACCGCCTCTATCTTCTTCAGAGAAACCTAAATACCCTCACTAGACACAACATGCCCCAAGAAAGCTACTGAACCAAGCCAAATTTCACACTTGGAGAATTTCGCATAAAGCTTCTCCTCCCTCAACCTCTGTAACACAACTCTCAAATCCTGAGCATGATCTTCCTGGCTACGAGAATAAACCAGGATGTCATCAATAAACACAATGATGAAAGAATCAAGGTAAGGCTGAAACATGATGATCATCAATTGCATGAACGCAGTTGGGGAATTGGTTAGCTCAAATGACATAACCAAGAACTCATAATGACCATATTTGGTCCTAAAAGCTGTCTTCGGAATGTCAGAATCCCGAATCTTGAACTGATGATACCCAGATCTCAAATCAATCTTGGAAAACACTCTGGCTCCCTGAAGCTGGTCAAACAAATCATCAATGCGGGGCAAGATATACCGGTTATTCACCGTAACCCTGTTCAGCTGCCGATAATTAATACACATCCGCATGGACCCATCCTTTTTCTTCACGAACAACACCGGTGGACCCCATGTTGACATACTAGACCGAATGAACTCCTTCTCTAGGAGTTCCTAAAGCTGCTCCTTCAATTCCTTTAGCTCCGCTGGTGCCATACGATAAGGTGGAATAGAAATAGGCTGGGTGCTTGACACCAAGTCAATACCAAAATCAATATCCCTGTCTGGTGGCATGCCTGACAGGTCTGCAGGAAACACATCCGGAAAGTCACGAACCACAGGAACTGAATCAATAGCGGGAGTCTCACCATTGACATCCTTCACAAAGGACAAATAAGACAAACAACCTTTCTCAACCATGCGTTGAGCCTTCAGGTAGGAAATCACCCTTCTAGGCATGTACTCAGAAGAACCTCTCCACTCAACCCTTGGTAACCCTGGCATAGCTAAGGTCACGGTCTTACCGTGACAATGAAGAACATTATGACACGGAGATAACCAATCTATGTCCAATATCACATCAAAATCGATCGTGCTGAGTAACAGTAGGTCCACTCGGGTATCCAGACCCCTAATAGATATCATCCATGACCGATACACACGGTCCACATCAACAGTGCCACCCACTGGAGTCGACACATGAATAGAGGTGACTAGAGACTCACGGGGCATATCAAAAAATGGGCAAAATATGAAGAAACATATTTGTAGAACCAGGGTTAAATAAATCCAAGGCATTTCGACAATAGACTAGGACAATACCTGTGATCACGGTATCTAAGGCCATAGTATCTGGCCTGGATGGAATGCATACATACGAGCCTGACCTCCCCCTGCTCGACCTCCCATTTTTGGGCGGCCTCTGGCTGACTGACTACCACCCCTCGCTGCCGGGGCGGGTGGTGAAGTAACTGGAGCTGAAGTTAAGGGCTGGCCTCTCTGCTGAGAAGAACAACTGGGACAGCGGGGACATTGCCTCCACACGTGCCCAAAGTCTCACACTCAAAACAACTCCCTGGAGCTAGAGGCGAGGACTGATAGAAAACCCAAGCACCCGAACGACCACTGGAAGACTCATGCATAGAAGAACTCTGAACTGGGGGTGCTAGGGCTACATTCTGAGCTGGTAGGGCACCAAATGAAGTATGTCTTGACTGAGAACCACTGTGACCATGCCTTGAAGATGCACCACTATATGCTGGGCGGCCTGACTGAGTAGGTTTGAAAGAATGACCCCTAACCTACTGAAACTGTCCCGTGAAGGGAGCACCACTAGAACTTCCCGAACCACGAGGCCTCTTGGCCTCCCTCTCCTCTTTCTCCTGGCGACGAACAAAATCAATATCTCGAGCTATGTCAACAACCTGCTCGAATGAAGCACCCGATACTCTCTCCCGGGTCATAAATAGCCGGAGCTGATAAGAAAGACCATATATAAACCTCATCACCCTCTCCCTATCAGTACAGAGAATCTCAGAAACATGCCTAGCCAACTCGGAAAACCTCATCTCGTACTGAGTAACTGATAACTCTCCGTGGCGTAGCTGCTCAAACTGCCTGCGCTGCTCCTCTCTGTGGGACTGATGAACATATTTCTCCAAAAAGATCGTGGAGAACTGCTGCCAGGTGAGAGATGCTGAACCATCCGGACTACGCCTCTCGAATGACTCCCACCAAGTAAAGGCAACACCCGCAAACTGAAATGTAACAAATGAGACCCCACTGGTCTCCAAAATACCCGCAATACGTAGTATCCTCTGGCACTTATCTGGAAACCCCTGGGCAATCTCGCCCTCTGTACCACTAAAATTCGGAGGCTGAAGTCTACTGAACCTCTCCAATCTACACTGCTCGTCCTCAAGCATAGCAGGGACCACAAACTCCTGGACCGGAGCAACTGGCTGAGCTAGGGCTGCTCCCGGTGCTTGAATACCCCGTGCAGCCTACTCAGGTGCCCGGGACGCTAGAGTGTGATTGCCTCCCCTGGCCTGAGCTGTGGTGGCAGTAGAAGACATGGCGACTGCTTGAGCCAAACTGGTGCACACTGTCAATATCTGAGACAGGGTCTCTTGAAAACTCGGAATAACCATAGGCACTGCCGCTCCCTGAGCCTGTCCCGCTGGAACACCATTGGCAGGAACCTGATCCTAATCTATAGGGGGATCCTGTGGTACTGTCCCGACTGCTGCAAGGGCTGGCCCCTACCTCTACCACGACCTCAACCCCTCGCTGGCGTCTGGTCACTTTGATTGGTATGGCATGTCCTCACCATCTGTGAGTGAATGGAACAACGTAAGTTCAGATTTCAAGAATCAATAGATTAGCACGAAAGAGTTCAAGAAAGATAGAAATTTTTCCTAAAAGTTTGGCAGCCTCTCGAAGATAAGTACAGACGTCTCCATACCGATCCGCACGACTCTACTAAACCTACTCATGACCGTTGAGTCCTAACTAACCTAGGTTCTGATACCAAGCTGTCACGACCCCAAAACCTAACCAGCCGTGATGGCGCCTATCGTGGAAGTAGGCTAGCCAATAACACATGTTTACAATTTCTTTCAATATCTAAATCCAATTTCAAGCATTTCATAAAATATACAAAGTTAACTAAATACATTAGGCCAATTACATAGTGCAACCAACCCCAAAACCCGGAACCAACATGTCATGAGCATCTAAGAAAAATAAGCCAAGAATATACTATTATAATACAAAACCTCTGATTAAAAAGCTAGATACAACAAGAAGGGAAAACAGAGATGCTGTGGACGCTGGACAACTACCTCTATATCTTGCACTCTGTCTTTGCACGGAAAAGATAGATAATGCTCGGTTTCTGCACCTGAATCTGCACACAGGGGTGCAGGGAGTAATGTGAGTACGCCAACTCAGTAGTAATGAAAATAAATCAAGTCAAAGCGACAAGGAAAAATCAATGTCATCAATTCACAATAAGCACAACCTTACTTTACGACAGTATAAACATAAATATATGAAATCATCATGCCTTAAAACCAACTTCAGAAAAATCCTTTGGAAATATGTATATTTTCAACAACCAAGCCGAAATATTTAGTATGAAAATGAAATGAATCATATAGAGGCCCCTCGGGCAAAACATATTTCATAAGTCCAGAGTGAAAGTAGTAAAAATCATAGGTAAACCCTTGGGCAAAACATATATCATAATCTGCCCCTCGAGCATGCCTCATAGTCACTCATAATCAGTCACTTAGCACCCCACAGTCACTCATGCCTCCCAGTCACTCCTCACTCGGTACTCGACACTCAGTGCGCTCACTAGGGGTGTGTGCAGACTACGGAGGGGCTCCTTCAGCCCAAGCACTAATATCAAGCCACCTCGTGGCGCATCATATCCTCACAAGCAGGCCCTCGGCCACACTCAGCAGAACCACTCAAAAATCCCCTCGGGCGAATCAGTAAAACAGGGTACTCGACCCAAAACATCATTTTTAAATATCAAAGTAGTGTAAATCAGGCCGAGTTTGGAAAACAGTAAGTACAATGTGGCTGAGTGTAATCATCAATAAATAGTGAGGAAAACAGTAGTAAAAAGCCCCCAAGGGGTCTAAACAGATCGGCACGAGGCCCGAAACACGGCTTATAGCCCAAATATTTCAACAATCTTTAGAACATAATTTAACATAAGGCTTTGAGTAAAATATGCAACTCGTTAGTTGTCGTGGAGTGGACCTAGTCCAAATCCAAAAATATGAGTGCGCGCCACATACTCGTCATCCGACATATGCGCCATTCTAAAATCTATGAGAAATACGTAGTCCGAGATTTCATACCCTTAGGACAAGATTTATAACCATTACTTACCTCTACTGAGCCACAAGACTAGTCCGCCGTGCTCTTTCCCTTCAAATTGGCTGCCGATTGCTCCGAATCTTGCCAAAACTGGTTTAACATCATTAATACATACTAAAGGAACACAACCCAATTGAAAGCTATCAATTTATACAAGAATCTCAAAATTCTGCCAAACCCGAGCCCCGGGCCCACGTCTCAGAATTTGATAAATTTTACAACACTAGAAACTTCGTCCTCCCATGATTCTACACGTACCAAAAACACCATAATTGGACCACAATTGCCTACCCAAATTGCCAATAGAATTTTCCAATCCTCTACCATTCTTCCTATCCTTTACCTACTTGAATCCTTCAATTTACAAGCCTAATTCGAACAAAATATCATAGAAGCGACTTTAATAACTCGGGAACTTACCTCCACTGAAGAACCACAAATTTCCTCTTCAATTTACCTTCAAAAGAGCTCCAACCGCATACAAAAATGGTGGAATGAATAAAATTTCACGGAGGCCTCTTATATACTGTTCTGCCAGTATTTCCGCACCTGTGGTCCCAGGTGCACACCTGCGCAATCCCACTAACGGACCAATTCTCGCACCTGCGGACATCTCTTCGCACCTGCGGATTTCCCCTGCCTAGCCTCCTTTCGCACCTGTGACGTCGCACCTGCGGCTCCCCTTTCGTAGGTGCAGCCAACACGAGAAACTTACACCAGCAGTCATTTGCTGCAATTTTTCCAACTTCAAAACTCCGCCAACCATCCGAAATCAATCCCGATCCCATCGGGGCCCCAACCAAACATGCCAACATACCCATAGAATTATTCTAACTTAGTTGAGCCTTTGAAACACAAAAAACAACATGAAAACACCAAAATCACATCAATTCAAGCCTATGAACTTTGAAACTTCCAAATTTCGCCAACTACGCCGAAACCAACCGAAACACCTCCGATTAACCTGAAATTTTGCATACTTATCCAAAATGACATTAGGAACCTGCTCCAACTTCCGTAATCCCATTTCTACCCCGATAGCCTATTTTCCACTGCCGATCGGAAATCGCCAAAAACTAGCTTTCGCCAATTGAAGCCGAATTTTACACCGGACATAAAAACTTCATTCCGAACACACTCCTAAGTCCCCAAGTTAGCTAACAAAGCTATCTGAGCCATGAAATCCGCATTCCGATGTCGTTCGCCAATAAGTCAACTCACAGTTGACTTTCTCAAGTTTTAGGCTACTTTAGGAGACTAAATGCCTCAATTCTCACCATGACCACTCCGGACCCAAACCAACTGACCCAACACAATAAAAACAGGCTAGCAATATATGAAAAATGCATAAATGGGGGAAACGGGGTAAATATCACGGAACGACCGACCGATTCTTTACAATATCTTACCCCTATCCCGAAGGGGTAGGGAGGTTGTTTTTCGGAGACCCTCGGCTAAGAGACAATAGATCCGAAATAACACCAAAAACCAAATATAGTAATATCAACAACGTGAGAGACAACAAATAAATGGGAAATCCATAACACAAATACTATGCAAAATGTGAACACAACATAAATCGCTAGCACTCCTAGACAAAACACTATCAGACAAGCCGGTACAACGAGGAAAAATGTCCGACTATCCCTTAACCTACAAACCTAATGCTCGACTTTCACACCTTCCTATCAAGAAACATGTCCTAGAAATTTAGAGCCACGTTATGTCCTGTCTGATCACCTCACCCAAATACTTCTTAGGCCGCACTTTACCTCTTCTTGTACCTGCCAAATCCAACCACTCACACCTCCTAATCGGGGCATCTAGTATTCTCATATGCACGTGCCCAAACCATCCAACTCGCACTTCTCGCATCTTGTCGTCCATTACGCCCACCCTCTCTCGAATATCTTCATTCCTAATCTTGTCCAGCCTAGTGTGCCCGTACATCCATCTCAACATTCTCATTTCTGCTACTTTCATCATCTAGATATGTGAATTCTTGAATGGCCAACACTCTTCCCCATACAACATGACCGGTCTAACAACCACTCTATAGAAATTACTTTTAAGTTTCATGGAATGATAAGGATAGAAGAAGTGGAATATCATAATTATTTCCTAGCCTCTCAAAGATAAATACAGAAATCTCCGTACCGATTCGCAAGTTTCGACTAAACTTGCTTATGACTCATAGAACCTATGAACCTAGAGCTCTGATACCAACATGTCACGACCCAAAATCCTACCTTAAGGATAGTGATGGTACCAAGTCACTAAGAATAGGTAAGTCTATCACACATTAACATCACACAAAATATAACACTTCAATGTTAAATAAAGCTGAGATAAAGGCCCAAAATATATCCATATAACAATACAACAATATGAATCCTAGAACTCAGTAATACAGAGTCATAAGCTCTACAAGAGGTACATATTAAGTCTCAAACTACAACACTATTCGGAATATAATAAACAGTAAAAGTGAAACAATAGAAGGTGACTCTGAGGCCTGCGATAGAACAATATGTATACCTTGAAGTCACCAATAACTTGACCCACTCTCTATCGACCAATGCATCTGAGGTACCTGGATCTGCATAAAGAATGTGCAAAAGCGTAGTATGAGTACACCATAATTGGTACCTAGTAAGTATCAAGACTAACCTCGGTGGAGTAGTGACGAGGTTAAAATCAAGACACTCACTAGTCAAATAACCTGTGCAATGATATCAAAGACTAGCAATAGGAAGAATAACATGAAGCAATGACTATTATCTCATCAAAATAAGTGATAACAATAGAGATAACTAATTAAACTATAAGAAATATTCGAGAAAGAATTCACCAATGGGGGATACCATATCCTTAGACCTTTATTATCATTGTTTACATTATTTTGTCAGTTAATTGTTAGTTTATCATTATTGTCATTATAAATAGTAAACATCACCACTTGATATTCAAAAGTCTTAAGAGAGTTGATTCAGTAAAATTTTTGTATTCTGACTGCTTAATTGATACGTAAATTCCCTGTGGGATCGACTCTGGGCGTAATACCCCGGATTATATTTGCAACGCCCGCTTAGTCTTTTATAAGACACAGTTGAGCGTGATCAGTCGGTAAGCGTGGTCTTGTCGGCCGTCGTAATAAATTTCAGGTGGAAGCATTCGAGTGCTATGGCCTGCTAGGTGTAGGCGGATCCCAAAAAGGTTATGATGGTTCAGACCACTACTTAAGGATTTGCATTTATTGTGGTTGTGAGGATTCACTTGAGTATTGTTATTGTTCTCTTGAATTGAGGTAGTTAAAAGTTTTCTATATGGTGAAGTGTTCACCCAATTAGTGGTTCCGGAGTTATGATGGAATTCTTGCCCAATTTCATATTGGCATGTTAGGTGCAGTAAACAGTGTGTAACTTGAAGTAAGAAATCAAGATTACGATTCGGTGTTAACAAGGATGTCATGAGAATGGATGAGCAAGAAAAAGTGACTTGAAAGTTCAGAGTAAGGTGGTGTTATCTTCAGTGTCACCTATGATCGATATTCAGTGAAAGATGATTTGGACCCTCGTCATGGGTTCTTGATATAATTTGCAGCATTATTATGGTCGGTGGTACGTATGTGCAAACTTGATACCTTGTGTGGAAGGTCGTGGGAGTGTGACCACAGGAGGATCGTATGAGTGTGACATGTAGTCACTTAATGGATCAAAGATTTGGACTGAGTATAAAGAAATGTAATATTTCTTATTTGAGAATTTATGCCTGGAAGGCGTTTGGTTTATTTGGTTGTGGATTGTGGGGTGTTTATCCCGGCTATGATGGTTTTTCTTGCGTATTATGAGAGGAAGTAGGTTAATATGGACCCAGGTAAAGCTATTAGCCTAGTTCGGTGCGAGCAAGGTAGACTCGATGTTTGTGGATGGATTTAAATATGATTAAAGGCTTTGTATGAGTCATGCATGTTCATTTCGGTATAACGCATTTCATGGAAATGTATTAGAACAACAAATGTTGTTCCGTCTTCGTTCATCTCATGTTGTATTTTGCTGTGCCGTGTGAGTTGTGAAGCGGCTTTATAATTTCTTATGTGTTGAGATTCCGCGTAGTGATGATATTATGTAAGCAAGAGGGGTCTCAAGATTTCATAGTATATATATATTGCACCTCAGTTGTGCTTAATTTTTGTAGCATATGGCTTTATCAGTCTCCCCAGGATGGTATTATGCACTTAGCATGCTTGTGACCGGTATTCAGTAAATTGTATCAATGAGAAATTCAGCTCTGTGTATATTTCCTTATGTGAATTTTATGTGTGGACTGGGTGGCTCACCACGGGCATGTTATTTGGATCGGTTTGCGCGCCGCAACAGTGTGATGTCGAGTACGATTCCTTATATCTATTTTTCATATGTTATACTTCCTATTTTCTGAGGGAAGTCCATATTATTTGCGTGAGTCGAGTAGTCCCTTGCTGAATCATTTCTTATGTATCATGTTCGAGTTGTGGCCTATTGACGCATTGTGGAATCATGTGAGACTGTTGGTCATGTGTGGGATGATTTGTTGTTTGAACAATTCATACTGGGTGAGACAAAATTATTGGATCAGGGATCAGTGTGATAAGGTTATGTGGAATATATTAAAGGACAATTACCATTATTTTGTTAGTAATGGGATGATGATCTAAGTAAAAAATGAGAGATTGAATCTTTAGTTAACTTTGTAGTTGGTTGGGAATTTCTACACCTCTTCTCCATTGTGGTGGTATCGTAAGCATTATAGTAGAATGTATGTATATATATTATAAGGTGCATTGGGAGCATCAAATTCGTAGGATTTTAGTTGTTATGATTCAAGGAATTTCATGGTGGCTAGATGATGAATTATATGGTGAATGGTGCTAATTCAACCAAGGTATGCAGTCATGTTCTGGTATATCGTGTGGTAGTTGATACGACGTTTATATATTGGAAACAGGCCAGGCAAAGAATTTCAGGTGTTGGAACTGGGTTTCTGAACTTATTGTATGGATAAAAGAGGATATCTTCAGATTTGATCAAGCTAATGTACTCAGCTGGGTTATGGTGGCAAGGGAAGGTGCGCGAGGTGCTAAACAGTGATTTCTGATAACTCCAGAGCAGTTCTTAGCACGTTCGAGGACGAAAGTGTGTTTAAGTGGAGGAGAATGTAACGACCCGACCGGTTATTTTAAGATCTAGCATGTCGTTCAGCGGTTTGAAGTCATGAGAAGCTCCATTTCAGGTATTATGACTCATAGGCATGGTCGGATTTGAATTTTGGGAAGTTCAGAGTCAAATTGGAAAGAAAATTCTCATTTCAAAAGCCTTAAGTTGGAGAAAATTGGCTAAGATTGGAATTTTGAGTAAACGACCTCCGAATCAGGATTTGAAGGTTCCTGCAGGTTTGTATGATGATTTCGGACTTGGGCGTATGTCCGTATCGGCTTTTGGATAACTTGGGAGTGTTTCGACGTATATTGTGGAAGTCAGCATTTTGAAAAAATTTCCTAAGTCTAGGTTGAAGTGCATCCCTGTGATATTGATGTCCGTTTGGGATTCTGAGCCTGGGAATAGCTCCGTATGGTGATTCTGGAGTTGGGAGCGCGATCGAAAGTGAATTCGGAAGCTCATAGGTCATTTTGAAGTCATTTGGGTAAATATAGAAATTTGAAGGTTTTTGAGAAATCCGACCGGAAGTGGAAATTTTGATATCTGGGTTGGAATGCTATTCCGGAAGTTTGATCAGGTCCGTAATGTCGAATATGACTTGCGTGCAAATTTGGGATCAATCGGATGTGATTTGATAGGTCTCGGCATCAGATGTGGAAGTTTGAAATTTCAAAGTTCATAAAGTTTGGATTTGCGTGCGATTCATGGGTTCGGCATTGTTTGATGTGAATTGAAGCCTCCAACAAGTCCGTGGGATGTTATTGGACTGATTCGTGTGATTGGACGGGGTCCTGGGGGCCTCGGGTGTGTTTCAGGGTGATTTCGGGTAATTTTTGAGTGATTTGCTGCTGCTATTTGGTGGTGCACCTGGCGTGCTATGCGATTGCATAAGTATGAGTGCAATTGCGGAGAAGAGATTCAAGGGAGCCAGAGTTTCGCCTATGCGATCGCAGGAAGTGCAATGCGATCGCGAAGGAGGAAAAGTTGAGGCTACAGGTTAAGGCCTGTGCGATCGCGGAGTTGGAGTCACGATCGCACATTGTGCGTTTTGAGGCTGTGAGTCGTTTGGCCTGTGCAAACGCGGTAGGTTACATGCGAACGCACAAGAGGAATTAGGGAGGCACTATAGAAGGCCTATGCAATCGCAGAGCATGTTGTGCGATCGCATAGGAGGGTCGCCTGGGTAGTGTTATGTTTTAAACTGGATTTTTGACCATTTCTTCATTTCTTCACTTGGTTAGGGAGATTTTGGAGAATTTCAAAGGGTGATTTTCATCAAGCATCATCAGGTGATTGATTCCTTCTCATTCCAAGTTAAATACAAGGTTTATGCATGTATTTGAACATGAAAATTTGTGGAAAATTTGGGAATTTTGAAGAAAACCTAGAAATTGTATCTTTGGATTTCTACCATGAATTTGAGCATGAAAGTTAGTGTAAAATGTATAATTGAGATAGTAAAGATATGGGTAGAATATATCTTCGAGGAGTTTTGGATTACGGGCACGTGGGCCCGAGGGCATTTTGGTCAATTCACTGAGCGGTGTTGGGAAAGTATATAATTTGAATTTGTTACGAGTATTAGAATGAATTTTCATTGCTTTGCCCGTTATTTGGTAGTTTTGGGGCGTTGTGAATCCATTGGATTCGTCGGAAGGGCATGGAAGCTGGTTATAGAATTTCAGAGCGAGGTAAGTCTCCTTTCTAACTTTGTGAGGGGGAATTGTACCCTAGGTGAACTAATTAAAAATGTGCTGCTACCTGCGGGGGCTACGTACGCACGAGGTGATGGGAGTCCGTGCGTAGCTACTATTATGCCATGTTCGGGTAGTCTAGGACTTTATAGCATGTCTTACGTATTGTACATATGATCCTGCCCATAATATTAGACTGTTAATGCTATTGAATCGGTAAATTATTTCCTAAGAAGACTAGAGTGTACTTATCTTAATCATTTAGAAAGAGAATTGATTTCCTCCATGGATAATTGTATTCTTGATAAGGTTATATTATTGAATATTATTAAACTTGGCAAATGAGCTTCAAAATAAAGATTTAAATGTTATTTTTTGTGTTCCTTTAAGAAGAATTTTATCATTTTCTTGAGAAGCTGTTTTCTTGATAAGAATGTGGATTTATTATGTGAATACGTGTAAATATGAGCACCTGCATCGCAGGTATGATTCGCGAGCAGGCTAGCCTTATTGTTATTATGTTGTCCGCGTCGCATGATCGATTTGCGAGCTGGGAAAATAGATGCATCTATGGTTCGAGCCGTTCGAGCCTCGACAATGCATAATTTATTATTGTTGGTCCGCACCATTCGACCCTCGGTATTGCTTACGCATGATATTTACTGCGTACTTGCTGTGATTTTGCCTGATTAATGGCCTGGAAATTTTAAGTTGTCAACTGAAACGACAAGGATTTAAAGTTATTAAAACTTGGGAAGAAGTTGTTCCTTCCCGTTGATTATTGGTTAATTGATTAAATCATCCATGTTTGATTATTTGTTATTGAAATGACGAAGATTTAAAGTGTTAAATGTGGAATGAGTTGATATTATTTATCCCTGATTTTAATGAATTACCTGTGACATACATGCTTAGCGTCTCACTTGATTATACCAAACTTACCTTTAACAAGTGTCAAATCGACCCCTCGTCACTACCTCTCTGAGGTTAGGCAGGATACTTACTGAGTTCACATTGTTTCGTACTCATGCTACACATTCTGTGTATTTTTATTGCACAGGTACTTTCGCAGCGATGTGGCTGGTTTGGAGACTTAGGCGAGCTGCATCATCCAGAGGCGATCCGCAGCTGTCAGAGTCTCCCTTCGTATTGTATTAAATTCATTTTAAATTACATTGTCCAATTTGTATCTCAGGCAAGCTTTGTAATGATTGTATAAATTCTTAGAAATTGCTCATGCACTTGTGACACCGGGTTCTGGGATGTTTTTGGGATATATTTGCTAAAATGGAATATTTAAACCATCGTATTTATTTAACGGATTTTTTTTATTTATTACGTAATTAGTTAAAGGTAATGATTTCAAAAATGTTAAAACATGAATTTATTTCAACTAATTAATGATTGGCTTGCCTGACGATGGTGTCCGGCACCATCACGACCTTAATAGATTTTGGGTCGAGACAATCCACGTGTCCAAACAAAGCACCAATTTGAGTGCCTATGGTCACAGGGCCCAAAGTAACATGCTTAATCACCTAACTTCGGAAGGACAAATCCATATCCAAGAGTCAATCATATCCCTAAATAGGCCAATTGGGCCTCCTTCAAAGCCGTCGATTGAAGAATCTCCAAAATTGGAGCTTAAACCCCTGCCCCTCACCTTCAATATGCTTATTTGGGTGGTTCTTATACTTTACCTATTATTTTTTCTCCTAACTTGTCTAAATTGCAGAAATAAAAGCTGTTGAGAGTGCTACATGAGCACAAGAGAGCAATTGGGTGGACGATATTTGACATTAGAGGCATTAGTCCATCTTTTTGCATGCATAAAATCCTCATAGAGGATGGACACAACCAAGTGTAGAGTAACAACGCTGCCTAAATCCAACCATGAAAGAGGTGGTAAGAAAAGAAGTGATTAAGTGGCTTGATGCAGGTAATGTATTTCCAATATCTGATAGCAAAAGGGTAAGCCCTGTCCAATGTATGCCTAAGAATGAGACGACCCAAAGGGTCATCACCTATTTAATTACCCATCACGTACTTCCGAGGCCTTAAAAACCTCATTTGTATTAGGCTCGATTTGCGTGCGCAGTCTGGGCGCGTAGCCGGACAGCTTATATATGAGATTCTGTGAAAAATGGTAAGATGTGATATTAAAATGAATAAATTTGACTTCGGTCAATATTTGGGTAAACGGACTCGGACCCGTGATTTGACGGTCCCGAAGGGTCCGTAGGAAAATATGAACTTGGGCGTATGCCCGGAATCTAATTCTGAGGTCCCAAGCCCGAGAAATGAATTTTTGAGTTAAATTTTTTTATGAAAATATCTATGGAAATTGAAAATGAAATTTGATTAGAAAGATATGGTATCGGGCCTGTATTTTGGTTCCGGCGTACGGTACATGTCTTATATATGCTTTGAGCACTTTCTATAAAGTTTGGTTGAAATTGGATGTCGTTTGATGTGTTTCAGACATAAAATGGACATGATGTTTTGTGAAACTTGAATTCATGGATTTTGAGGCTTAATTCTATGTATGTGGTGTTATTTTAGCGATTTGATCGCACGGATAGGTTCATATGATGTTCTTGAGGCAGTGTGTATAATTGGTTCGGAGCCCCGAGGGCTCGGGTGAGTTTTGGATAGGCCACAGAGTTCATTTTTGAACTTGGAATTTGCTGGTGTAACTGATCTGAAGGCTTCGCATTTGCGAAGGCATCATTGCAAATGCAAGCTCGCAAATGCGAGCAATTCATCGCAAATGCGAAGGTGCCCTTGCTGGACAGGGATCGCAAATGCGACATTTTTGGTCGCAAATGCGAAGTCCCTCCCTTTGCTCAATGTTAGCAAATGCGAACTATTCTTTGCAATTCCCACGCAGGGGTGTTCGCAATTGCGAACACTATTTCGCAATTACGATGCCAACCAGTGGCCTGCAGTGTACAAAATCGAGTTTTCTTTTCATATTTCATATTTTCTCAAACTCAACACTCTTAGGCGATTTTTCCAAAGAACAAGACTCTTCCAAATCATTTGTAAGTGGTTTTTACTCATTTCTTTTCAATCATTAACATCATTTACCATGTTTTCAACTTAAAATCAAAGATTTTCATAGGTGAAATTGGTGAATTGGGTAGGACTTAGGTTTTTCATAAATTGGGATTCGAGTGGGTGATTGACGTCCTATTTGAAAGATTTTTATATGGCTATACTCGTGAGAGTACGAGGGTTCTGAAAATGTAAAATTTACCCGACTCCGAGATGTTGGCCTAGGGGCGTTTTTGTCATTTCACCTAGTTTTACGCCGTAACCGTGAATTGAATAGTAGAATCAGTTACATGAGATGTTAATTATGGTATGAAATTTATTTGATTAGATTCGAGCCATTTGTAGTCAGATTATCGTGTCAAGCGTGTGGGTTCGGGTTGATTGCTATACTTCGGACCTGAGGTAAGTGTTCGGTCGAACCTTAGCTTGAGGTAATAGGAGTTGAGTCTTGTTTGTTACTGGCTAATTGTAGAGTGTGATGTATAGGTATGGTGACGAGTATCTATACATTGGCGTCTAGCATGACCGTGAGTCCTTATATTGTGAATGTTCTGATGTTGTGGTAATTTCCATGTTTAATATATAATTTCTATATGTTTTGAAGAATATGTGGAGGGAATTGTATCCTGTAAACTCTGTTGGAGCATTGGCTCAAATTGTGAATTGAATAATGAAGAGAAATTAGATAGTATGTCTTTGGAGCATTGGCTCAATTTGTGAATTGAATAATGAGGAAATATGAGATATTCATTCTTTGGAGCATTGGCTCAATTTGTGAATTGAATAATGAGGAAATATGAGATATTATATACCCTTGCCGGGTCATTGTTGCTTTTGATATTTTTCCCTTGCCGGGATTTAATTGCTTTTAATTGATTGTCCCTTGCCGGGATTTAATTATTGAATTATTGTTCCTTTGCCGGGATTCCTACTTTTGTTCTGTTAACTTCCATGCTCTTGTTTTTTATTGTTTTTTAGTTGAGGAAGAGTGTTAAAGCACGAAGGGTGATGCCGTGCACTTGTCTTGGTAAGAATGAGAGTAAAGCACGGAGGGTGATGTCGTGCACTTGTCTTGGTGAGAATGAAGGTAAATCACGAAGGGGGATGCCGTGCATTGTTTGATATTGTCTCCCTTGTTGGGATGTTGAGATTACTGTATTTTTCCCTTGCCGGGATTTAATTGTTTAATTGATGTACTCCCTTGCCCTTGTTTGTGATTGCTGTTTGGGTAAGGAAGAGTGATAAAACACGAAGGGTGATGCCGTGCACTGTGAGGAAAGAGTGTAAAGCAAGAAGGGTGATGCCGTGCTGTATGATGAACCATTCCGTATCATATTCATTGATTATACAGTGAGGGAAGAGAGTAAAAGCACGAAGGGTGATGCCGTTCCATGATTCACATTGATTACATTATTCATTGCATAGTGAGGGGGAGAGTAAAATCACGAAGGGTGATGCCGTGCAAGTTTGTGATTTCTTGTCCTTATTGATATGCTAGCTTGTTGTTTCTTTTCCTTATTGAGATTAACTTATATGAAACTGTTATCTCCCCACAACATGTCCCCCTTCCTTTATACATTGTTTCCTCCCTATGTTTATTATCCGTTGTGTATATGTATATCTATTTATTTGAAGTGCACAAGTTTATTTGGTAGTCTGGTTTTAGCCTCGTCACTACTTCGCCGAGGTTAGGCTGGGCACTTACTCAGTACATGGGGTCGGTTGTCTTCGATCCTGTCTAGTTTTTGCTTTAGTTTCAAAGGCAGATATGTATTTCCTTTCAGACTTGTATTTAGAACTCTTAGACAGTCGCTGTATTATGATTGTCCTTACTTAGCTTATAACTGTATTTATTCCGCTGATTAAATTTCGAATTGTTTTAGCTTATTCTGAAAGTTGAGATTATTATGCTAGTTTAGCTATATACGTTGGCTTGTCTAGCAGTTCAATGTTAGATGCCATCACGGCCCGATGGTAGGATTTCGGGGCGTGACAAGATGGTATCAGAGCTCTAGGTTACTTAGGTCTCACAACTTACGGACAACTTGGTAGAGTCTGAGGTATCGGTACGGAGACGTCTGTATTTATCCCCTAGAGGCTGCAAAAGTTAGGATGCCTCCATATTTCTTTTCTTCTCTATCGTGCCCTATGATTTAGAGTACTGATTGAGTTTCTATTCTATTCTCTCGCAGATGGCGAGGACGCATGCTTCCCTTGCTTCCACCCAGCAGCCGACACTCCTGCTACAACTCCTACTCGGGGTTGAGGTTGAGGTAGAGGCCGTGCTAGAGGCCGAGGTGGGGGCCGGGTTCAGCCTAGAGTAGCAGCCCCAGTGGAGGACCCTCAGGTTGAGTCTGACGAGGAGGTCCCAGTTCCTGCAGCCCCAATTGGACCAGCTCAGGTCCCAGAGGGGTTCATAGCTACCCCAGTGTTTCAGGACGCTCTTGTCCGTCTAGTCGGACTCATGGAGAGTGTAGCACATGCGGGTCTTTTTCCTACAGCACCAGTCGTCTCTCAGGCTGGGGGAGGTGCCCAGACTCCTGCCGCCCGCATGACAGAGCAGCTAGCTCCACAGTTTCAGACTCCGGTACCTCAGCCAGCCGGAGTAGCTCAGCCGTGTATTGCAGCACTGGTATTAGAGGGAGCAGCCATGTCAGCAGATGCTTTGTGGAGACTGGACAGGTTCACTAAGTTATTCACTACTACTTTTACTGGTTCACCATCAGAGGACCCCCAGGATTATTAGGATAGCTTCCATGAGGTTCTTCGGAATATGGGCATAGTGGAGTCCAAGGGAGTTGACTTCGCTACTTTTCGGTTATCGGACGCAGCCAAGAGTTGGTAGAGAGACTATTGCATAGTTAGACCAGCTGGATCTACACCTTTGACTTGGACTCAGTTCTTAGAGGTATTTCTGGGGAAGTTCTTTCCCATTACTCAGAGAGAGGATCTTCGGAGGCAGTTTGAGCGTCTCCAGCAGGGATCTATATCAGTCACTCAGTATGAGACCAGATTCATCACTTTAGCCCGACATGCTCTTATGGTACTTCCCACTGATCGGGAGAGGTTTCAGAGATTTATTGAGGGATTGGCCCGGCCTGTCAGACTTCAGATTGCTAGAGAGTCAGGTACACACATATCATTCCAGGATACTGCCAATGTGGCCAAGAGGATTGAGATGATTCTGTCACAGGGTGGTGGTCAGGGGGCTGACAAGAGGCCCTGTCATTTCGGTCGTTTCAATGGATCCTCATCTGGAGGCAGGGACTCTTCAGGTAGAGGTCATCTTCCCAGACTCTTTCAGTCAGCTCTCCAGGTTTCCCATGGTGCTTCAGGCGGTCGTGGTTCTCAGACGCACTATTCTGATCACCAACCTTACAGTGCACCGTCGTTTTAGAGTTTTCGTGGTGGTCATTCAGGTCGACAGGGTCATATTTAGTACCCTCAGCAGCCGAGGTCATGTTAAACTTGTGGCGATCAGGGCCACCTTGCCAGGTTTTGCCCTTGAGCATCAGGTAGTTCTCAGCATCAGGGTTCTCGTGCCATGGATCAAGTACCAGGTGTTCCACAGCCTGCCCAGCCAGCTAGAGGTAGGGGTAAAGGTGCTAGAGGTGGAGGTAAAGGTCATAGAGGTGGAGCTCAGAGCGCTAGAGGTGGAGGCCAGCCAGCAGCCGACCATCCTAGAGATATGGTTCAGGGTGGTGGGGCCAGCCCCGATGTTATGCTCTTCCAGCCAGGCCAGAGGCTGACTTTTCAGATACAGTTATTACAGGTACTATAAGGGTTTGTGATAGAGATGCTTCAGTGCTGTTTGACCCAGGGTCTACGTATTTGTATGTGTCCACTAATTTTGAACCATACCTGGTCATGCCTAGTGATCCACTAAGTGTTCCTATTTATGTATCTACATCGGTGGGTGATTCTATCGTGGTCGATCGAGTCCATCGTTCTTGTGTTGTGGTGATTGGGGTTCTTGATACCCGTGTTGATTCGTTGCTTTTGGGTATGGTCGACTTTGATGTTATACTGGGGATGGACTGGTTGTCCCCATATCATGCCATCTTGGATTGTCATGCCAAGACGGTGACCTTAGCCTTGTCGGATTTGCCCCGTTTGGTGTGGAAAGGAAGTCCTGGTCATTATACCCGCAATGTCATTTCGTACGTGAAGTCTTGGCGTATGGTCGAGAAGGGGTGTTTGGCTTATTTGGCTTATGTGCGCGATTCCAGTGTTGAGGTTCCCTCTATTGATTCGGTGCCCGTGGTTCGTGAGTTTCCTAAAGTTTTCCCTTCAGACCTGCCGGGGATGCCACCCGACAGGGACATTGATATCTGCATTGACCTGGCTCTAGGCACCCAGCCTATTTCTATTCCGCCATATCTAGAGTTGAAAGAGTTGAAGGAACAATTGCTGGATTTGCTTGGGAAGGGTTTCATTAGACGCAGTGTTTCCCCTTGGGGTGCTCTAGTGTTGTTTGTGAAGAAAAAGGATGGTTCGATTAGGATGTGCATTGATTACCGGCAATTGAACAAGGTTACAATCAAGAATAAGTATCCACTACCGAGGATTGATGATTTATCCGATCAGCTTTAGGGTGCCAGGGTATTTTCGAAGATAGACTTGAGATATGGCTACCATCAGTTAAGGATCAGGGCAACTGATATCCCTAAGACAGCTTTCCGCACTCGGTATGGGCATTACGTGTTTTTAGTCATGTCGTTTGGGTTGACAAATTCCCCAGCAGCTTTTATGGATTTGATGAATCGAGTGTTTAGGCCTTATTTGGACTCGTTCGTGATAGTCTTTATTGACGATATATTGATATACTCCCGCAGTCAGGATGAGCACGAGCAACATCTCAGAGTGGTTCTTCAGACTCTGAAGGATAGTCAGCTTTATGCAAAATTTTCAAAGTATGAGTTCTGGTTGAGCGTAGTTGCATTCCTGGGTCATATCGTGTCAGCAGAGGGTATTCAGGTTGACTCGAAGAAGATTGAGGCAGTCAAGAACTGGCTTAGACCAGCATCAGCTACAGAGATTTGGATTTTCTTGGGATTGGCAGGGTATTATCGTCGGTTCGTGGAGGGTTTCTCATCTATTGCAGCTCCGATGACCAGGTTGACCCGGAAGGATGCCCAGTTCAGATGGTCAGACGAGTGTGAGACGAGCTTTCAGAGCTCAAGACAGCTCCGACTACGGCACCGGTATTGGTTTTGCCCATAGGTTCATGGCCTTATACAGTCTATTGTGATTCTTCCCGTATTGGGCTTGGTGCAGTATTGATGCAGGATGGCAAGGTCATTGCTTATGCTTCGAGGCAGTTGAAAATTCATGAGAAGAACTATCCAGTGCATGATTTGGAGTTGGCAGTCATCATCCACGCACTGAAGATTTGGAGGCACTACCTATATGGCGTGGCGTGTGAGGTGTTCAATGATCATAAGAGTCTTCAGTATTTTTTCAAGCAAAAAGAGTAGAATTTGGGGCAAAGAAGATGGTTGGAGCTGTTGAAGGACTATGATATTACCATCTTATATCACCCGGGGAAGGCCAATAGGTGGCTGATGCTTTGATTAGGAAGTCAGCTAGTATGGGCAGTCTTGCTTTTATTCCGTCTAGTCAGAGGCCGCTTGCCTTGGATGTTCAGGCTTTGGCCAATCGATTTTTGAGGTTTGATGTTTCTGAGCCTAGTCGAGTGTTGTCTTGTACGGTCGCTCGTTCTTCATTATTGGAGCGTATCCGTGATCGGCAATTTGATGATCCCTATTTGTGTATCCTTAGGGACACGGTGCAACGCGGAGGTGCCAAGCAGGTGATCTTAGATGATGATGGTGTTTTAAGATTACAGGGGCGAGTTTGTGTGCCTAATTTTGATAATATTCGAGAGTTGATTTTAGAGGAGGCTCATAGTTCCAGGTACTCTATTCATCTGGGTACCGCGAAGATGTATCAGGATTTGCGGAAGCATTATTGGTGGCGTAGAATGAAGAAGGATATTGTGGCATATGTGGCGCGGTGTTTGAATTGTCAGCAGGTTAAGTATGAGCATCAGAGGCCTGGTGGTTTATTTCATAGGATTGAGCTTCCCGAGTGGAAGTGGGAGAGGATCACTATGGACTTCATTACTGGACTTCCGTTGACCTAGAAGAAGTTCGATGCAGTTTGGGTCATTGTTGATAGGCTAACCAAGTCAGCGCATTTCATTCCTATGGCAGTCTCCTATTCATCCGAGAGTTTAGCTGGGATCTATATCCGGGAGATTGTTCGCCTTCATGGCGTGCCGGTATCTATCATTTCGGATCGGGGTGCGCAATTTACCTCGCATTTCTGGAGGGCAGTTCAGCAAGAGTTAGGCACCCAGGTTGAGTTGAGTACAACATTTCATCCTCAGACGGATGGACAGTCCGAGCGGATTATTCAGATATTGGAGGATATTCTCCGAGCTTGTGTTATTGACTTTGGAGGATCATGGGATCAGTTCTTGCCTTTAGTAGAGTTTGCCTACAACAACAGCTACCAGTCGAGTATCCAGATGGCTCCTTATGAGGCCTTATATGGTAGGCGGTGTCGATCTCCTGTTGGATGGTTTGAGCCAGGAGAGGCTCGGTTGTTGGGTACAGATTTTGTTCAGGAGGCCTTGGACAAGGTCAGGATCATTCAGGATAGGCTTCGTACAGCTCAGTCCAAGATAAAGAGTTATGCATATCGCAGGGTTCGAGATGTGGGTTTCATGGTTGGTGAGCGAGTACTGCTCCGAGTGTCGCCTATGAAGGGCGTGATGAGATTTGGGAAGAAGGGCAAGCTTAGCCCTAGGTTCATTGGCCCATTTGAGATTCTTGATCGAGTGGGAGAGGTGGCTTATAGACTTGCATTGCCTCCTAGCTTATCAGCCGTGCATCCAGTTTTTCATGTATCCATGTTTCGGAGGTATCACGGCGATCCAACCCACGTGTTAGATTTCAGTACTGTACAGTTGGACAAGGACTTGTCTTATGAGAAGGAGCCGGTAGCTATTCTAGACCGGCAGATTCGTCAGTTGAGATCCAAGAGTTTCCCTTCTGTTCGTGTTCAGTGGAGAGGTCAGCCTCCTAAGGCATCGACCTGGGAGTCTGAGTCCGATATGCGGAGCCGTTACCCTCATTTATTTCCCGACTCAGGTACTTCCTTGCTCTGTCCGTTCGAGGATGAACAATTTTTTTAGAGGTAGAGAATGTGACGATCCAAAGGGTCATCACCTATTTTATTACCCATCCCGTACTTCCGAGGCCTTGAAAACCTAATTTGTATTGGCCTCGATTTGCGTGTGCAGTCCAGGCGCGTAGCCGGATAGCTTATATGATATTCTATGAAAAATGGTAAGATGTGATATTAAAATGAATAAATTTGACTTCGATCAACATTTTGGGTAAACGGACCCGGACCCAGACCAGTGATTTGATGGTCCCGGAGGGTCCGTAGGAAAATATGGGACTTGGGTGTATGTCCGGAATCGAATTCCGAGATCCCAAGCCCGAGAAATGAATTTTTGAGTTAAATTGTTTTCTGAAAATATCTATGTAAATTAAAAATGAAATTTGATTAGAAAGTGATGGTATCCGGCCCGTATTTTGGTTCCGGTGCCCGGTACAGGTCTTATATATATTCTTTGAGCACTTTCTGTAATGTTTTGGTTGAAATTAGATGTCGTTTGATGTGTTTCGGACATAAAATGAAAAATTTGATGTTTTATGAAACTTGATAGAATTCATGGATTTTGAGGCTTAATTCGATGTATATGATGTTATTTTGGCGATTTGATCGCACATCATAGTATGTTTTTAAGGTAGTGTGTATATTTGGTTTGGAGCCCCGAGGGCTCAGGTGAGTTTTGGATAGGCCACAGAGTTCATTTTTGAACTTGGAATTTGCTGGTGTAACTGATATGCAGGCTTCGCATTTGCATAGCCAGCATAGCAAATGTGAAGGTGCCCTTGCTGGCCAGGAATCACAAACTCAACATTTTTGGTCGCAAATGCGAAGTCACTCCCTCTGCTCAGTGTTCAGAAATGCAAACTATTATTCGTGATTCCCATGCAGGGGTGCTTGCAATTGCGAACACTTGTTCGCAATTGCAATGCCAACCAGTGGCCTGCATTGACAAAACCGAGTTTTCACTTCACATTTCATATTTTCTCAAACTCAACACTCTTAGGCGATTTTTCCAAAGAACAAGACTCTTCCAAATCAGTTGTAAGTGGTTTTTACTCATTTCTTTTCAATCATTAACATTATTTAACATGTTTTCAACTTAATATCAAAGATTCTCATGGGTGAAATTTGGTGAATTGGGTAGGACTTAGGTTTTTCATAAATTGGGATTCGAGTGGGTGATTGACCTCCGATTTGAGAGATTTTTATATGGATAGACTCGTTAGAGTACGAGGGTTCTGAAAATATAAAATTTACCCGATTCCGAGATGCTGGCCCGGGGACGTTTTGGTCATTTCACCTAATTTCGGGTTGTAACCTTGAATTGAATAGTAGAATCAGGTGCATGAGATGTTAATTATGGTATGAAATTTATTTGAGTAGATTCGGGCCATTTGGAGTCGGATTCTCGTGGCAAACGTGAGGTTTTGGGTTGATTGCTATACTTCGGACCTGAGGTAATTGTTCGGACTAACCTTAGCTTGAGAGAATAGGATTTTAGTCTTGTTTGCTACTTGCTAATTGTAGAGTGCGATGTATCGGCATGGTGACGAGTATCTATACATTGGCGTCTAGCATGACTCTGAGTCCTTATATTGTAAATATTCTGGTGTTGTGGTAATTTCCATGTTTAATTGATAAGTTCTATATGTTGTGAAGAATATGTGGAGGGAATTGTATCCTGTAAACTCTGTTGGAGCATTGGCTCAAATTGTAAATTGAATAATGAAGAGATATGAGATAGTATGTCTTTGGAGCATTGGTTCAATTTGTGAATTGAATAACGAGGAAATATGAGATATTACATTCTTTGGAGCATTGGCTCAATTTGTGAATTGAATAATGAGGAAATATGAGATATTACATCCTTTGGAGCATTGGCTCAAGTGATAGAATAAACCACGGAAATGAAAGTGAAAGAAAGAGGAAGAATTACTAAAATATACCCTTGCCGGGTCATTGTTGCTTTTGATATTGTTCCCTTACCGGGATTTAATTGCTTTTAATTGATTGTCCCTTGCCGGGATTTAATTGTTGAATTATTGTTCCCTTGCCGGGATTCCTATTTCTGTTCTATTTACTTCCTTGCTCTTGTTTGTGATTGTTGTTTGGGTGAGGAAGAGTGTTAAAGCACGAAGGGTGATGCCGTGCACTTGTCTTGGTAAGAATGAGAGTAAAGCACGAAGGGTGATGCCGTGCACTTGTCTTGGTGAGATTGAGGGTAAAGCACAAAGGGTGATGCCGTACATTGTTTGATATTGTCTCCCTTGTTGGGATGTTGAGATTACTGTATTGTTCCCTTGCCGGGATTTAATTATTTAATTGATGTACTCTCTTGCCCTTGTTTGTGATTGCTGTTTGGGTAAGGAAGAGTGATAAAGCACGAAGGGTGATGCCATCCACGGTGAGGAAAGAGTGTAAAGCACGAAGGGTGATGTCGTGCCGTACGATGAACCATTCCATACCATATTCATTGATTATACAGTGAGGGAAGAGAGTAAAATCATGAAGGATGATGATGTGCCATGATTCACATTGATTACATTATTCATTGCATAGTGTGGACAAGAGTAAAAACACAAAGGGTGATTCCATCCAAGTTTGTGATTTCTTGTCCTTATTGATATGCTAGCTTGTTGTTTCTTTTCCTTATTGAGATTAACTTATATGAAACTGTTATCTCCCCATAGCATGCCCCCCTTCCTTTATTCATTGTTTCCTCCCTGTGTTTCTTATCCGTTGTGTATATGTATATCTATTTATTTGAAAAGCACAGGTTTATTTGGTAGTCTGGTTCTAGCCTCGTCACTACTTCGCCGAGGATAGGCTGGGCACTTACTCAGTACATGGGGTCGGTTGTCCTGATGCTAAACCTGCATTTCTTTATGTTGTGCAGATTACGCAGCCGGAGCCGGAGGACATCATTAGTGGGAGTGTCTTCCAGCTTATCATAGAGGCTTCAAGGTATACCCGCTGGCGTTCGTGGGCCTTGACGTCTCTTCCATCCCTTTGTCTTCGATTCTGTCTTGTTTTTCCTTTAGTTTCAAAGGCAGACATGTATTTCCTTTCGGACTTGTATTTAGCACTCTTAGATAGTTCATGAGTTTGTGACTCCAGGATTTTGGGAAATTTTGCAGCGTTGCATTATGATTGTCCTTACTTAGCTTATAACTTTATTTATTCCGCCGATTAAAATTCGAATTGTTTTAGGTTATTCTGAAAGTTGAGATTATTATGCTAGTTTAGCTATATACGTTGGCTGTCTAACGGGTTCAACGTTAGACGCCATCACGGCCCGATGGTGGGATGTCGGGGCGTGTCAAAGAAAGGGGGGATGACTGTAGTGGTTAATGAAAATAATGACTTGATTCCCACAAGAATTGTCACTAGGTGGAGAATTTGCATAGATTATAGAAAATTGAATAATTCCACCCGAAAGGACAAGTTTCCCCTCCCATTTATTGATCAAATGCTTCATAGATTAGCTTGCCATGAATACTCCTGCTTCCTAGATGGCTATTCGGCGTATAATCATATTGCTTTAGCCTAGAGGACCAAGAGAAAACAAAATTTACGTGTCCCTATGGCACTTGTGCGTTTAAGAGGATGCCCTTTGGTCTCTGTAATGCACCTACGACTTTTCAAATGTGTATGATGGCTATTTTTATTGACATGGTTGAAATATTTGTAGAAGTGTTCATAGATGATTTTTCTTGTTTTGGGTGCTCGTTTAATAATTGTTTAATAACCCTTGATAAAGTGCTTTCTAGGTGTGAAGAGGAAAACATGGTACTAAACTGGGAAAAGTGACATTTCATGGTACGTGATGGTATAGTCTTGGGGCACAAGGTGTCAAAAAATGGTTTGCAGGAGGACAAAGCAAAGGTGGAAGCGATTCAATAATTTCCCCCACCGACATCCATCAAAGGCATTCGTAGTTTATTGGGCTATGCAGGTTTTTATCGTCGTGTCATTACAAAATTTTTGAAAATTTCTTATCCTTTTTGAAGGATTATTGAGAAATATGTCCCCTTCAAGTTTGATGATGCCTCTATGAAAGCATTTGAGGAGCGGGAGGGAAGGTTGATGACTGCACCAATTATCATTGCCCCGGATTGGGTGCAACCATTTGAGTTGATGTGCGATGCGAGTGACATAGCAATCAGAGATGTAATGGAGCAAAGGAGGGATACAATTTTTCACTCCATTTATTATGCGGGCAAAACTCTAAATCCAGCCCAGATGAATTTTACTGGTACTAAAAAAGAGTTGCTTGCAGTGGTGTGGGTGTTTGACAAGTTCAGATCCTACCTAGTGGGCGCTGTTGATACCCAATTTTGTCCTCATATTTTCTCAAATAGTATATACACTTTAAAAACATCATTTTTAGGTTACAAATCTGGACAAGCATTTTCTATTATTTGTTATAATTTTTTAGCTTTACAATTAATTTTCTTGCATCACATAAATATTTAGTAATTATTCCTTTAGATTATTTGTGATGACTTAATCATCAAAAATTATCATTTTTTGCATCCTTATATATGTCTCATAATATTTTCACTTCATTTTTATATAATTACATTAGCATTTTAAAGCTATTTGCACAAATAGCCTATATTCATATACAAATGCTATTTATTTATATTATTTATGTCAAATAGCATTTTTATAATGATGAATTATTATTTAAATCATTTTAGTGCATAAATAATATTTTTATTTTTTTATTAATCACTTTTATAAATTAATTTTGATAAGTTTGGTGTATTTAAATAGTAGCCCAATGTAACAACCCAGCCTGCTAGCGATATTGTCTGCTCTGGGGCTGGGCCCGGGCCCTCCCGGATTTAGAAAGAGTTACTAGGGTCTAAGGCTTGTTAGCTTATTTATCCTACATCCCTCTTTTTTATTTCCGATGTGCGACACTATCTAAAGACTGGGATGTTACATACACCCCCTCTTATGGACTCAACATCCTCGATGAGGTTTGCCCCATCGCATGGGATTTGCCAAGACTCAGCACTGAGGTTTGCCCCCCTAACCGAGATTTACCTAAACTCAGCTAAACTCTGACCCACAATCGGAAAGGTTGACATAAGAGTGGCTCTAACACCATCTTTAACAGCCCAGCCTGCTAGTGATATTGTTCGCTTTGGGCCTAGGCCCTCACGAGTTTAAAATGCGTTAATAGAATATAAGGCTTGTTAACTTATATACCCAGTATCCCTTTTGTGTTTTGCCGATGTGAGACACTGTCTTAAGTCCGGGGTGTTACATACACCCCCTCTTATGGACTCAGCTTCCTCTCTAAGGTTTGCCCCACCATATGAGATTCGCCTAGACTCATCACTGAGGTTTTCCCCACCTAACCGGGATTTGCCTAAACTTAGCTTAACTCTCACCCACCATCGACAAGGCTGACACAGACCGTAGATAGTATCCCACATCGACAAAACATAAGATGGTGGGTATATAAGTTAACAAGCCTTAGACCGTAGTAATGCGTTTTAAACCCGTGAGGGCCTAGGCCTAGAGCGGACAATATCACTAGCGGGCTGGGGTGTTACAAATATCTGTAGCAGCCTAGCTCGCTAGTGATATTGTCCTCTCTTTACATACACCCCCTCTTATGAGCTCAGCGTCCTCGCTGAGGTTTGCCCCACCGCATAGGATTAACCTAGACTCAGCACTGAGGTTTTCCCCGCCTAACCGGGATTTGACTGAACTCAGCTAAACTCTGACCCACTATCAACAAAGGCTAACACAAGAGTGGCTTTGATACCATCTTTAACAGCCCAACCCGCTAGTGATATTTTCCACTCTGGGCCTAGGACCTCACGGATTAAAACGCTTTACTAGGGTCTAAGGCTTGTTAACTTATATACCCAACATCCCTCTTGTGTTTTTCCGATGTGGGACATTGTCTAAAGCGTGGGGTGTTACATACACCCCCTTTTATAGACTCAGCATCCTCACTGAGGTTTGCCTCGCTTAACTAGGATTTGCCTAAACTGAATTGAACTCTGACCAACCATTGGAAAGGCTAACATAAGAGCGGCTTTGATACCATCTGTAACAGCACAACCCTGCTAGTGATATTGTACGCTCTACAATACTTTAGCTTGCGACCTACACATATCTATTCATACTACTCGCAACCTTCCTTTAACTTTATAGCACCATAGATTTCCTTTCGTGACTTCTCAATTGTTTTTAAATGTAAGTAAATATTTTTCCTAGCCGTTCTGCCACTCGCTGCATGAATACTTGGATTATATTAGTGCCCAGAATACCGGAATTCCCTGTAACTCATATGATCTCAAATATCAGCTTTTCATTTTTTTTCTTTCCTTAACCACGATAGGTGCCACTTTCTTATAGAGTGTATATAGTATTGTAGTGAGATAGTTGTTACAAGACCATCTCTTCTTCAGGTCACTATACTTAGGTGGAAACATTCTTCCTTATTTCCGCAGCAAGGCTTTCGTTGTAGTACTAAGGAAGAACTTCTGACTCTTGTAAAGCTACGAGCTTATTACATTGTATACCTGATGGAATTTTTTGATGTTCTTACTCGCCTACTATTATCCTTAGTTACCTAAATCCATGCCCTTATGCTCGTAGGGTTGATTCTGAAGTGAAAGTTGACTATCTCCCTAGTGGAACATTCTTTTATTTTCGTAACACTTATACGATACCTTTAAATACCCAAACTTATATATGAATATTACTCAAGGATCACGATGGCATCATATCAGCGAGACTGAATTCCCTATGTTGGGTTTCACTAAATTTATCTTGCACGATTTGTTGATTATCTATGACCTCTTGTTTAGCTATAACTAGGCTCTTCCTGAATCAACTGCAGACTACCCGTTGGTTCATTCTCATATTTATATTATGCGTAACTCTTCTTGGGTTATGTTTTGTATCAAGTGTCCATTCACACTTATTTACCAATTAACATCCTTGCCGGGAACCCTTACTGCCTCTTACCAGTGTCGTGCTTGAATAATATTCTGGAATCGTAACATATTTGTAGGATCTGAATAAATTCAATTTCATTCCTTTCGCCTTGTTACCGCATTCTTCCTTTTTATTCCATAGTTACCTCATCATCTTTGGCATCTCTTCACATCTTCACTGACATCTTACTCGCCTTGCAGTAACCCTTCTGTATCAAAGATAACTGAATACCTTACGCACGAGGGTGACACATGGTGTGACTGGAAAACTTAGTCCCTTAAGCTTAACTCTATTCACAGTTCTCTCTTTAGGGAAGAATATTCCCGAATGACCTTTAAAGGTTATTCTTCTATTGTCCATTCGATCCCTAATTCATGTTCAATTTTTTTTGTTTACTATCCCATACTAATTTCTATTACTTGGTGTCTAACTTTTCTTTCGGTTAATCACACTTGAGTCATCAACTCAGTTCTCTAAATGAGGGTATGGCTTTATGGCTTATACTCTTGTATTGTCTCAAGGCCTGCCTCCTCTCGCCCTTTCCTTCACTTGACTATAGACTTTGTCATTCTATCATATCTTGATTTATCATTATCACACATTTATCACATGTTACTCATAATGTTTAATTAACTCTCTTCTTATTCTCCTGCTAATATTTCTGTCTATCACCTTATTTTGAAGACTTCAACAAAACGTTCTTTAACTTTTAGCTCCTCCTACTTCATCTCACTGGTTCTTCTGGAGTCATACTAAGGTAAATATTTATCCCTTCTAGGATTCCACTGCCTATCTTCTAAAATTTCTGAAGATTCTAGTGGTGATATCTGATTGTTCTATTATAGAGTGCACCATCTGGATGTCTCACAAGGAGACCTATTACCAAGTTTGCACTATCCTTTGAAAATTTTAGCTAATGATAATAATCATCCACCATTTTGGGTTACTTTAAGCTCTGATGGATCCTGATATCCTATTCTTCTCTTAATCAATATATGTTAGCTATCATCGGGCATAACTGAGATGGGTGTGGCCAATTGTATATATCTCTGTTATTGTTGAAAGTAACGCATAATGCTTATATTTATCTGCCTGGATTGTAAATGCTGATAATCTTCGCTAACTGGGTACCTCGTACCATTCTTCACCTTGCTTCTTTTACTTGTTAAAACTTGTATCTACCTTCTGATTCTCTTGTTATTATTTTTTGTTTTACCAAATGGGTGGATATATATACATTCCTTGGGGATCCTTATCAAGAAGCTTACACGTCTTAGTGTACAGATAATCTGCTGAAGAACTCACAATTAATCATCATAAGCATGATGCAAACTTGAGTTCCTCTGATTCAACTCTTCCACAACCATATTCAGTCTCTTACCAACTGTCTTTCTAGATGTAGGCATCATTGTTTTATGAATAATAGAATTTAGAAGTTTGGTTTCTTAGAGCTCTACCACACAATCTAGAGTAAGAAGAAAGAATGACAGTCCTAAATTCCTTGTAGCCTTCTGCTTATAAGTGTGGTGTACAACACACCCATAAACAAGACTCTACTAGACACGACTTATAAAGTCCCTAGGACAGAACTGCTCTGATACCACTTCTGTCACGACCTAACCGAAGGACCACGATATGCACCTGGTACCTTACTCAACCGAGTAATAACATAACATATCTTTCTTATCGTACTATCATGGGTAAATTGGCCAAAAGGGCCATCATGAGATAACCAACATAAAATATAAATGCATACTAGATATATGATGACCCAAAATTATATAAAAACTTATACATGCGACATACAGGCCTATAAGGCCGACATGATAATTTGCACACTCAAAACGTAGGACGACAAGGCCATACAAGTATCCATATACATGATATCTGTCTACAAGCCTCTAAGAGTACATAAATGTCATATAGGTCGGGACATGGCCCCGCTATACCAGTCAATACATGTCCCAATCATACTAATAAAATAGGCAACTCTAGAGCAAGTGGAGAGCAGCAACACCTTCCGCTGAGCCGATAGCCTACTAGGAGGACTTTCAACCTATCTATCAGGACCTGTGGGCGTGAAACACAACGTCCCCAGGAAAAAGGGGCATAAGTACGAATAAAGTACCGAGTATGTAAGGAAGGAAAGAATAAATAAGAACATTAATGTAAAGTGAGATAGAGGAGATACAACCTGTAGCATCTAAGCGCCTCTGAAGGCTACTGTCATGAAATTCATGATACATATATATACATACAATTTCAAAAAGATACGCCTCTGTGGGCATCATCATCATCATATTGTACCCGGCCTCGAAGAGGACTCGGTAAAAATGTACCTGACCATCATAAGGCTCGGTAGAATTTTAACCGTCCACGTGGAGCTCGGTAAAATTCAACTGATCGGTTGTTGCACAATAGGTGCCATACCCGGCCGACAGTAGCGCGACTCGGTAGAGTAAAATAGATACTATATATAATGCATGCTGGATTCATGGAATCACACTCTAAACTTTTCTGAGTGACGTAAGGTAGTTGAACCTTCGAATAAAATTATGGACACCCATAACATCAATATGAACCTTAGTAGGATTCATGGTTCATACGTATTTACTTAGAATAACATTGTAAGGAAAGAGCAACATGGACAACCTTAGTTTCTAGGAGTAGATCCGTTATGAATTAGCGTATCATTTATGTTCATTTTACTTTTTCATGCCAAAAGTATGAATTAAGCGCCTTAACATACCTTAACCAAGTTGAGTTCTTAATACCTTCCAAGCAACTCTTCAAACAAGTCAAATCAATCGATCATAGCATAAGGAGATTAAAAATCGGTGTTGAGCAAAGGCTAAGTCTGTAACTTAAGCTAGTAGCTTGTTTACGTAAATTAGGGTAGCATCTCCCCGGTAACAAGGTCCTCCTCCAATACCATATACAAACAAAGATAGCCATAGAAATCCAACAACATATAAATATCAATAACAAGTCAGCATATAACAACAATAAGTCACAACTACTTCACGACGAGCGGCAAGCTCCGATTGGAATCCGCATAACCTATATCACCCCTTATAGACTTCTCACATTAACTTACTAGAATCATTAACATGATAATGAATTATTTCATCAATGATTCCATCCTTATACAATATATTTACAACAAAGGAAACCATACACAACTCAAACTATCTTTGATTAGCAACTTTATTCACTAGTTCATGTCTAGTTCATCCATTTAACTTAATCAACATCAAGATAAACTTAAGCACATGAAATAGCACATTAAAAATACCTCTACAGTAACTTCAAATAAAAATCCAAGTTATATTTAGCTTACAATAGGCCTGAATGGCAATACAACACCATTTAAGCTAATCCAAGTAGTATCTTGTAGTTTATCATCCAAACAACTTAACAAACATACAAGAAAGCTTACGAACAATTATTACGCTGTTATAATAACCTTATCCAGTAGCAAAAACTTCAAATTTCAGTCAAAAACAGCCCACAACTATCCTCAATGACAACACAACCTCAAAAAGGTGTTGTTCTTCACTAGAACTAACTTTTGATGTTGAAATATGCTGTATTCCATTTTAAAGAGTTGAAATAACCTAGGGTTGGTATGAAAACTATGGGGAAGTATTTTAAATAACATAAACCACTTAAAACAACCTCCCACGCGAGCTGGAACCACCCAAAAATAGCAACAACAAAAGGAACAAGAAACTTACTAGCGCGACGGGATTCCTGACACTTGATTTGTATTGTTTGC
The DNA here is from genome assembly GCA_005239505.1 of Nicotiana paniculata. NCBI lineage: Eukaryota > Viridiplantae > Streptophyta > Magnoliopsida > Solanales > Solanaceae > Nicotiana > Nicotiana paniculata. Next base: position 34,326 of record ML340686.1, on the reverse strand, counting down.
CCTTTGTTTGAGTCTTGGATCATGAGAGAACATTGGGAGAGTATTTTTAGGTGTCTATGGTCTGAAGATACTTAAAATTAACGAGTTAAAACGTGGTTGAGGCGTCTTATACATATCAACATATCTAAACCGCCAATGTGGGTCCCATAGAGCTGCTTGGTGCAGTCTTGCTAAAATGCGAATATCTCTCTACTCCGATAATTTATAGAAGAATGGTTTAATATGTTAGAAACTAGACTCATATATATTCAATTTGGTAGGTATATCATCCAATAATTTCAATTATATAAGGAGAAAATCATACTTACATTTGACCTAATTTTCAGCACATTATGAATGTAACTTGTGATGACATTTGCCAACATTTATTCCACAACTTGTTTGACTTCAAAACATAGCACAAGACTATCATAAGACAAAAATAACTCATATCATAACCTAATTATAATGATAAGAACTATAGTATCACCCTAAAGTACATGTTATAACATTCCAAACTCGTCGACTTTCGACCAAACTTATTTTCTTCAATTGGTTTAGCTTCTAAGCTTTCCAACCCTCTTGGTACTCGTTATTCATGATCTTAAATATTTGTAACCTCCAAGGTAACATGATTAAATTACTTTATATGATTCCAAATATAATCGTATTTCTGAGCTTACATCAATTTACATACAATATACTATCACGTACGCAAACATGGGGTGTAACATCATTCCCCCCTTTGGGACATTCATCCTCGAATTTTGACTAATGCACTTATCCGTATCTTAAGAAATAGCTCTTACGAATACATTAATATTGTCTTTTCCATCTAGGGAGTTGTTCGGTGAATAAATACAAAGGCTAGGGCATCCCCCCCTTCAGGCCTCTTTCTCACACCACGACTTGTGGTTGAAATTCTTCCAATCTCGTTACTGTTTCTACCTTCTTTCATGCATCCTGTACAATTGTGACCTTGTATGTGTGCTTATGATTCTTCTCTACATTTTCCTCAAGCTTTTAGCCAATCACTAGGCCTCACTTTGGGAACATATACAGAACTCGAAAAGTTATCCCTCTAGGAATCTATAGGTGTACTGATGTTCTTCACTCGGTACTTTGTCGAACTTATGACTATTGATATATATTGTTTCATAGATTCAATTATATATCCTTATGGCTTTACTACATCTAGGTGGGTCATACTATATAATAACACTTACTCTAGTTTATTATTACCGAGATTTGCAACCCAACTGTAGGCTACGCTATCGCTCCTTATCATATATGTATAAATCCAAGTCCTTTAATGCTTCCTCATTAATGTTCATCTTAAGAATGACAGCCTAATCTTATCTCATACTTTGGAACTTTTATCCATCTATTGTTGATTCACCTTAATGTTTATCTATAGTTTACTACTGATAACTCGAAACCTCTTATGTAATATATTGTCAGTAGGGCTCACGTTTCATTACCCGAACATATGGAGTTATTTGGATGATCCACTTAGGGATGATATTATATTTCAATAACCGTATTTAATAGCATCGCAATGAGATTCATCTAATGGGTGTTATTCTAATCCCGTGCAATTGTTGAAATCCCTTTTCTCAAAATCATTATTCAATCAAAGGACTAAGTGCCATACTCTTATATATCAACATTACAACTTTATTTTACTACCAGGGCAACATTTCATCCCTTCTAATTGCTCCTACTCTTAGACTCCTCTGAGTTCATTCAAGATGTATCGAGCTTTCTAAAACTTATGGAAACCATCAGTGATGGGTTTAATCTCGAGGACTTACCTATTCTCGTCACCTTCTCACTCACCTTTTCTTATCATTAATGCTATCTACCAAAAACCTTATAGGATTTAGACAGAGTCCCACATAGGCAAAACACAAGGGGGATGTTGGTATATAAGTTAACAAGCCTAGACCCTAGTGACGCATTTTAAATCCGTGAGGTCGTATGCCCAGAGCGGACAATATCACTAGCGGGCTGGGCTGATAAAGATGGTATTAGAGTAACTCTTGTGTCACCCTTACTGATGGTGGGTCAGAGTTTAGCTGAGTTTAGGAAAATCCCGGTTAGGCGGGGCAAACCTCAGTGCTGAGTCTAGGAAAATCCCATGCGGCAGGTCAAACCTCAGCGAGGATGTTGAATCCATAAAAAGGGGTGTATGTAACATCCCAAGCTTTAGACAGTGTCCCACATAAGCAAAACACAAGAGGGATGCTAGGTATATAAGTTAACAAGCTTTTGACCCAAGTAACGCGTTTTAAACCTGTGAGGGCCTAGGCCTAGAGCAAAAAATATCACTAGCGGGCTGCGGTGTTACAAATGGTATCAAAGACACTCTTATGTCAGCCTTGTCAATGGTGGGTCAGAGTTCAGCTGAGTTTAGGCAAATCCTGGTTAAGCTGGGCATACCTCAATGCTGAGTTTAGGAAAATCCCATGTGGTGGAGGAAACCTCTACGATGACACTGAGTCCATAAGAGGGTGTGTGTGTAACACCCCAGGATTTAGATAGCATCCCATTTCGGCAAAGCACAATGGGATGTTGGGTATATAAGTTAATAAGGACTAGACCCTAGTGACGCATTTTAAATCCGGCCCTAGGCCTAGAGCGGACAATATCACTAGCGGGCTGCGCTGTTAAACCCAACCTATAAACCAATTTTTAGACCAAATTGGACGAATGAACTAAGCCCAATGACTCCAATCCAAACCCGGTCGGAGCCCTCGAAAATGACCCGCCCGAGTCCTTTTAAAAAATGACCCACGATTTATCCCCCACTTTTAATTACCCCCCCCCCTCCCCCGCCAAGTAAACCCTAAAGACTCATTCGTCTCTTTACAACCGCCTTCATACTCTATCGAATCTTCCTCCTTCTTCTACGAACCCTAGTCGCTGCATATCTCAACCTCTCCAAATCCGGCTCTAAAATGGAATCAATCACTGATTCACTTACCTTATTGGTCTCCTTTCACTACTGGTCGTATATTTATGGCGTCACTTAGGTGCTTGCCTAAGTTTGGCAAGCAAGATCTTTTAAGATCGGACAAAAGTGGATTGAACCCTTGATACTGAGAATTAATTTGTCTATATACATTCAGTACCATGCTATGGAAGTCTAATTCAATAAGATCTGTGTCGATTTGTTTTGTCCCTCTTGAACTAGGGTTTACCCGTTTTTTCTCCTAAATTGATCTGAATCAATTTTGCATGCTTTCTTTCCTTATTTTAGGCTTTATCTACTTTGTTTCCGTGTTTATTCGTCAAATTTTGCTACTATAAAAACCCCTCCCCATTCCCCTTTAGGACAGACCTTAATCAATATACTTTCACTAAAAATTGGAACTTTGTCATGTGATTCCCTCATTTTCTTGCTCTGTACTTTCTTCTTGGCCGGTTGAAAGCCAAGGCCCTTTAGTTTCTATTGTTCGAACTTTCACTTGGTGCGAGTATTGCCCGAGGTTCTTTTGAAGCTCTGGGGAACTTTGACGCATTGAGATTTTGGGTTCTTGTCGATGTTTTGTTATTTATTGTTGTCCGTTTAACTGATAAGGCGCTTGACCTTTTGCAATTTTATTTTTATGTATCTCTAATTTTCATGTGTTCTCACTTCTTAAATCTATGGCTTAATGTGTCTCTAGATTACTTTTATGAACAACTCTGTTAACGTTACACTCGTTTTAAGTTTCTTTAGCATTTAACTTCTCCTAGTGCTGCTAGTTCTGAGGTTGTATATGTCTAACTTGGATAACCTGAACCATTCCTAAGCTAGTTTAACTAGTGTATTGATGCCTGAGTGTTCATGAATATGCTTACCTGCTTTGTCCTGAATCTCTGTAGTGAATGCCTTACATTTGTAATAACCTGTGACTTATTTCTCTTCTATTTTGTCACTTAACATGCTCACTTGATCCCATACCCCTTTAGTGATTGTTTGAGGTTTTAGAACAGTCACCTCAATATTTTTTCCCTACTATGTTTTGAACTGTTTCATGATATTAGGATGAATCCCTGACATAACCTAGACATTCTTTAGTTAGTTAGTCTATTGTGTCAATACCTGAATGCCTACATTTGCTATTTGACATGAAGTGTACTCTGTTCTGAATCATTCCAATGATAGTCTTGCGTATGTAATGTGTTCTAATCTATGCTAAGACCTTTTCTATCAACTATGATCTACTCCCTCACATTATGTTTTTGTTTTGCTTAGAGTTATATCCTTAATGACCGTTTGGAAACCTTTAGACTGGCCATATTAGTTTGTGTTTCCATGCCATGTTTGACATAATTAAGACCTTTAGGCTTAAAATCTCTAAGTCAGTGCCTTATTTAAACTTGTTGGTATTATGCACCTGTGTTTGATAACATTTGTCAATCTCGCAACCTTATTTATTTCCTAAATCTTTCAATATGTGGTTGTTCATATGTATTTTGCTAAGTGTTGAAATCCTACTGAACCTGTTTCTATGTTCTGTGACATGTTTGATTAGCTGATCTGTATGCTCAGCTTTGCTATGTCTACTTTAATCTATAAGTGCATTTCCCTCAACTCCTGTCCCTCAAACATTGTCCACTCTCCCTCATCTGTTACCTATGCTATTATGAACCTCTCATTCTTAGCCGGTTGAAAGCCAAGGATTCCAAGTCTCCTACTATTGACCTCCCTAGTGTGAGCACTGCTCGGGGTCCATTTGAGGCCCTTTTGAACTCTGACACACTAGGATTTGGGTCTTTTTCACTTTCCCTACTACTGAGACCTGAACTACCCCACTCAATTCCTCCTTCATATTGTCTAATGAACATGTAAGCTGGTTGGGTAATATGGTTTCTCAATGGTTGTGTGATTTGTCTTTGAGCTCTTCTATGGATTCTGAGTTGTGCTGAGGAACATGGTTCCTTGTTAAAAATCTGGGTATACTATGAGAGAAGTGTTGAAGGCCTAGACAATTCTAGGTATTTCTTTTGAGCCCGTTGTGGTCCTACTGTCATTAGTTATATAATATTTGTAATCCTATTCGTTATTGGGCTTGTAGTAACTTTGTAATAAACAATTAGGGTGTTAGTAAAAAATGAGGAATGGGTTAATTATGATGTTTGCATGCCAAGGTAGAAAAACGTGCCTATAGGATTCAATGATTTATTTGCTATATATGCATTTCACTCTCTATATGCACCATAGAAATCATGTCATTAGGAGAAGCACACACTCACACTTCTTGTCTACTATCAAAGCATGAGATTAAATGCTTCAATTATCTTTGTTGTTACATGTTATTGGAAAACTTGCCCATAGGAAATAAATATCGTTGAACTTTCCTTCAATTTGCATTGCTGTAGTATATCCACTAGAGATCATGCCTATATGATTAAATCATGTCATTTGTTATTTTATCGCACTATTAACCTAGAAAACATGCATATAAGGTTAAAGTATAACAATAAAATCATTTCCATGTGCTAAACCTTCGAGATCCATTCTATAGGAAACCACTATTCGCCTTAATAACTATTAATGATGCACCTTTCAACATTGTTTATTGTTCTCTTAGTCTCTGTCAAAAGTATGAGTAATTCTTGGCTTTCTCCAATAGATTTCACTATCACTTAGCGCGTAAATCACTTAGACACAATATTTATAGGTTAAATAACTGGAAATCTGCAACCTCAAATCAACATGCAACAATCGTGTAATTATTTTGAGATTAACAACATCTCGCATCTGAAATTTTCTGCACATTTTAATTCAATGTCACATAGAGATCATGTCTATAGGGATTAATGTTCTTAATTTGGAACAGCCTAACATGAAAACCTTTTTCACGTGCATTTGTTGTTTAAGTGTGGAGACTAACTTGAGCCCTTAACTGCCCATATTTGAAGTCCAATAAGTGTTATGTATGTCGCCTAGTCTTGACATTTCTGAGCAGCGTAAGTAAGGTCTAGAACTACCAAGTAGAGGTTCAATACCTCCTGGACCAAAGGTATGGAATGTGTAGTGCACGACATATAATTGAATGAGAACGCTTTTAGGTAAACAACTTTAAACATAGTAATTGGGAAGAAGGAGATGATAGTCTATGCCCGCTGAATAATATGAGTAACTCTCTACCTTAAAAGAGTTACGAAGTATTATTTATGCTGTAGAGAGTGATCCTCTAGGATAAAAAACATTGGACCCCCCTTTCTCTTTTATATGTTGCTATTAGATCTAAATAGTTGTATTCCTATATTCGCACTAAGATCTATACTAATCATATTCTTTGACCTTTAAATTTTTCTTTGTTTATTTGATCACTTAGCTTAATTGTAATCCACATAATCTGAAGTTCGTCCGGGACCCATAGTTGTGGACCTCGAAGAGTACCTAACACTTTCCTTATGAGGTCATTTGAGCCCTTACCCGATCTTTGGTGGTGTTGACTAGTCAAACGGAGTTATATGCATAATAGGTTCCCTAACACACCTCAAAATCATTAGATAGAGACTCTTCTCCTTTTAATACTCTATTTCCCATTCTAAAAGAAGTTGTCACACGTCGAAACCTGCTTTCGCGAGAATACGGGGCGCGACAGCATGGTGACTCTGCTGGGGATTTACACTTAGGCTCTTACCATAAATGAACTTAGCTTATGTGTATTATCTTCTTTGATATAAAATTCACATCCCTTTCCTTATTTTTTAAATTTGCTATTACATGCACAACCCTTTCCCTATTCACTTTTATTTTCTATATCTCCTCTTAATTTGTTTAGAGACAACTATATCATGCCACTCCCATCCCTGCTCCTTGTTTGCATTATTACGTTCTCGCATATATTCCACGAACTAACTTCATCCTTTGTCTTTATTTTATGTTTTCCATGTTTTACCTCAATACTGTATTTACCGCTTTTTACATATTGATCATGCAAATACTTGACAATGTGTTATTATCTATGCATAAAGCATGCTCCATATCATACTCCAATCATTCCAATTATCAACATAGCAGCGCTTGATGAGTGTCCGCACTCTTCCAAAATTACCTTTTTTAAATCGGAAAGGATTACTTGCGGTAGACTAGTCGATCAACGGTGCGGTCGACGGTCCCGTGCTTTCCCATTCAAGCCATCCACTTGAGAGTAACAATATATGACATCCTAGAAACCTCACTCCAACATTAAATATACATGCATAGTTTTAATCCTAGGATGGTTTAGAACATTGTTAAGGTGATAGCCCGCTAAGATAAGCCTTGTCTGAAGTCCGACGGGATTTCAACTATCCCAATGGATACCGTCACGTTATGTGCATTACTTGGAGAAGATATGCTAATATGTTGATAATTAGTGTGTAAATAGTCGAATCTAGAGGGGGAAGGGCTAACTCTATTTGTTTGAAGAAAATGAAGCATGAAGTCTCTAGGTTCGGCATGGTCCAAAACAAGAATCATGTGAGAAGGGTCCTTGGTAATTGTTGTCCTTATTAGACATCCGTCCAAAGAGACCATTGATTGAGGCCACTACTATGTTTTGGGATGAGAAAAGGGTCGTCTTCCGCTTTGGTGACATAGAAATGACTCTTCTCTTACAGGAAGTAGGAGGTTTCGCTAAGCTTCCAGGGGATAGTCCAGGATTATTAGTGCTAGAGAATCGCACCTCTCGCGGTTTTCTGAAAATACCAGATTTCATGAAAAATGATGAGTTGTTTTGTTTGAAGAAGTCATACATCCCGTTTGAATTCCTTTATGAGCGTTATGGGAACAAAAAGTCATGTCGCCTTCATCATGATGAACTTTTCATTACTTCCTTGGGTTGGACGCACCGTCGGGTTTATGTGTTCATTGTCTGCTTCTTGAGGTTGTTGATATTTCCAATGAAAAGGGGAAGGATTCATACCCGTTTACCCATGGTCTCTAGGACATTGATGGAAGGCATCGAGGGACAAACTTTTACCATCATCCCTATGATCCTAGCCGAAATGTACCGCGCTCTAGATCGGTGCAAGCAGGATTCAAGAACTTCGAAGATTGTAATCTGTTACTACAACTCTGATTGTTAGAACATTTCTAGAGGGGAGAATATAGACAAAAGCTTCTGCGTCGACCATTAAATGACTACTTAGCTTACCATCACCCAAAGAGAATGAGATTTATCCTAGACAGGTTTCCAGAACCTGGAAATGCTATGAGCTGGGTGTGTTTCTTCAGCAATTTGACGGACGAGCAGGTACATTGGATGTTTGAATCGTTTCCTAGCAGTGAGTTCATCATCAGGTCAAGAGAGACTACTTACCTAGTACGAATAGGGTTAAGGGGAATCTATCCTTATGCTCCTATAAGGGTAATGAGACAAGCAGTGAAAACAGGTTACACCTCGGGTTTCCAACATGGTCCAGTACAAAGTAGATTTTAAAGGGGATGTTATTCCATTCAAGTTCGAGACACAACATATGTGGAATTAGAAGGTCATTGTGGAAAAGGATACTATTGAGCCAAATAGGTGTCATGCTGGCCATGTGTAGTTCTACCCATCATGGTTAGTGAATGAGATAGTAGGAGACATCTAGCCAGGAATTAATCTGAAAAACAGGATCATAGATGACGCTGCTGAAGCACAAGTCAAGTATAGGAGGTTACACAATAGGGTCTTCGAGTCTGAAGCTAGGCATCTGGAATAACACAAAGTGGATATGGAAGCAATCAACGAATGTAGGGAAATTGCTACTAAGTCAACATAGAGATTGGAATATTTGGAGCAAGGGTTGATGGAGCTTGAGGGAAAGATGAGGAAGAGACTCTCATATTGTCAGAACACGGATGGAAATGAAGGGGGGCATCTAGCAAAGGATGACCTATGCACGACCTGGGGAATCTAATTGATGGAGTCAAGAGAGTCAAGCGTGGGTAAGGTCCTTCTGGGACCAAGTAGATTAGGAAATGATGTTTATTACTATTTTTTAGCTTTGTTTTAGATATCGATTGTAATAAGGAAAATGCCATTAGTAACTTTCTTATTATTGTCGTTATAGTAAGGATTTGATTCATTTTCTCATTAATCAATTTTCTCCAAGTCTATGTGTCGCTTAGGCCTACCTCGGGCACAACGAGGTCCCCCAAATTAGGACGCGAGTTTATTACATAATTTTGCAAATCATTCAAGCATTCTTTCAATATACATTACTGACTTATTTACCTTTTGTTTTTATTTCTTTTGATAATTCCCATTCACCAAGGTTGGTTCGTGCAAACTTGCATCATTTGCATATCACACTAGGTCCAGAGGTCCTCTAACTCCTCCTCCGCTAAGTGATCCTAAATGTAGAAGCAAAGGGAAAGGAAGATGGACGATTTAAGTGGTATTATAAAGGACAATGCAGAAAATATTGAAACTTCGGATGGGTGAAGTACTCCAACATAGAATGATTAGTTCTATTCTTGGAACAAAAAATACAGGAGCTACAAGGAGAATCTGAGCAGGTCCGAAACTTGGAAAACCTTTCCCTCACCCTAAACGTCCTTGATATTAACCAACAAAACACAAACGACCAAAACCCTGCACCTCCCCAAACCACACAGAACCAAAATCCACCGCCAAACCCTCCCGCACCACATCAATAAACCATTTCTCCTCAAAACCATAACCCTCCATTGGTACCTACTTCTCAACAACATTATTACCATCCAACTCCATATCCACAAACCACCACTTACCACAATCCTCAAAATGCACCGCAACCTACTCTTGATCCCCAAAACTCAACCAATGACAACCATTATGCCCAGATTCCTGGAGTCCACCAAAGCAATACCATATATGTGAAAACTATACCCCACACCCCATAGTAAACCCTATATATACCGGAATCCATCGAGAAGGACCTACTCATCAAGAACATGGCGGAAGAACTCAAGAAACCCATTGGTAGAGTTCAGAGTATCAAAGGTGGCAATGGCATTGAAGGTTTGAATTATGAGGACTTGTGCATTCAACTAGATGTAGAACTGCCGGAGGGTTACAAACCTCCCCAGTTAGAAATGTTTGACATAACTGGTGATTCGAAAGTTCTGTAAGACCTATTGTGACAAACTTTTAAGAGTTGGCAAAGATGAACAAATTTGTATGAAGTTGTTCATGAGGAGCCTCATAGGAGATGATTTATGAAGCAGCGAAAGTAAGGCCGACACTTGAAGAAAAATAGACTAATAAGTTCTTCGCCAGAGCGCAAGACTCGCAAGACTACAAAGAAATTGATGGTTGTTGAAAATCATAGATTCTCTAACATCATCAAGCTGGGAGAAAGAATAGAAGAAGGGATCAAGAGCGGAATGGTGACAAATTTTGAAGCACGCCATACCACAAATAAAGCCTTGCAGTCAAGAGGTCTCTCCAAGAAGAAAGAAATGGGTGCAGTAATGGTAGGTCAAGGTCTGAAGTCTCCTCTCACATACCAAACACCTCCACCTACATACCAGCATTCACCCCTAGTTACCAACATCATGCTGCCACCCACACTTATAACACCCAACCCACACCAGCTCGCCAAAATTACCAAAAACCAAGACCAAATTTTTACCGCAGACCACCCAGACAATACACTTTGATTGCTGAACCCATAGACCAACTATATGAGATACTGAAGGCTAAAGGTTACGTCACTCACATTCCTCTGTTTCTATGGAAAACTCTTTTCACTGGATTATCCTAAACAAGATATGTGCCTATAACTCAGGCATGAAAGGTCATACAAGTGATGAGCGTCGTACTCTGAAGGACAAGATTAAGACATTAATTGACACTAAAGTCAAATAGGCTAAGGAGGCTACACCCAACATTCGTAACAATCCTCTCCTAGATCACAAATGTGAGGGAGTAAATGTGATCGATACCGATGAAGAATGGGACCCGGAAGGGTCAATCGGGATCATTTAGGAGGGGGATGATCCTAAAACATCTCTAGTCACTCTCACACCTATCGTGGTACAAACCCAGGCACAGATCAAGGTTGAAGTAGTCGCACCAGCGCTGATTGAAGTCGAGGTTACCACACCCTTCACTGTAATGGTAGCACATGCGCCATCTTATAAGTCTGATGCCATACCATGGGATTATGTTATAGAAGCAAGAAGGAAAGGAAAAGCAAAAATGGAAGAAATAGGTAAAGCATAAGGTATGACTAGAACTGGTAGGGTTTATACACCCGAGCACTTGGGAGGAACAAGCAAGGAAGCTGCATCTAAGCCGCCTATCATTGAAACTAGCTCTGACGACCTTTGGAGAAAAGTGCAAGCGAAAGAACACTATGTGGTTGACCATTTGAACAAACCTCCTGATCAGATATCCATTTTATCACTGCTGCAAAATTTTGAGAAACACAGGAACGCCCTGATGAAGGTGCTGAGTGAAGCCTATGTACCCACCAACATCACTAGTTGGGAAATGGCCAACATTGTCGGGCATGTATTGGAAACACACAGAATCACTTTTCATGAAGACGAGCTGCCACCGGAAGGACTAAGTCACAACAGGGCACTACATATCACAGTGCAATTTGCGGACAAATTCATCGCCAGGGTCTTAATAGACGGGGGTTCGAGTTTCAACATATGTCCACTGAATAATCCGAAGAGGCTGGGTAAAGGCCTGCACGAGATACAAGCGGTAAGTATGAATGTGAAAGCGTTTGATGGATCTCAAAGGGACACAATTGGAGAGATCAACCCCATCCTACAAATGTGCTCAACCTAGTTTGATGTTGAGTTTCAAGTGTTGAATATATCTGTTACCTACAATCTACTCTTGGGACGACCCTGGATACATGATGCTGAGGTTGTAGCTTCTACTCCGCATCAGGCTATGAAGTTTGAGTGGAACCATCAGGAGGTGATCATCCGTGGAGACGGGAGTAATCCCATTCATACCAATCAGACTATTCTGGTCATCGAGAACAGGAGTAAGCCGGGTGGAGAAACATACCGTCGCATTGAGCGCGTCAACGTAATTGAAAAAGACAAATGGTGGAGTAACAAGATAGAAAACATATTAGTATGGACAGGGTATGAACCTGGCAAGGGTCTTGGCAAGAATCTCCAAGGGATCACCAAAAGTACAAATAAAGCGTCACGGTACAACTTTTGGGCTTGGGTATGAATACACTTGGAAAGAGTACTAGGATTGGTCGTCGCCATTGCGTGGTCCGTATTATCCGCTGGAACAACCAGTACCATATTTGCACCAGACATTTCAACAAGTTGACATGATGTAGGGGTCTGAAGAAGATGAAGCTTTAATTCGCATAAGAAAACTGTTTCTGGATGATGAGGACATGGATAGTCAGTACCACATTTGCACTAGATATTTCACCAAGCTGACATGATGTGGGGTCTGAAGAAGATGAAGCTTTAGTAGGAATAAGAAAGCTGTTTCTGGATGATGAAGACATGGATTGCAGTGCGATAGTTGAGGAGGTGGATGAGGAGGAAGACCTTACTATATTCAGACTGTAAAGAAAGGAGTTGTTCTCAAGAACTGGACTGCTGCACCATCGCGGGTCCGTCGAGTTCCTGGGTAGCCTAGCAATTAGCATTAATTATTTTTAAAGCAATTTTATAAGCATCTAAGACATTTTCAGTATTTTTTTGAAATAATTGCTCGATTCATCCAGATGTACTTGTTTGATGTTTTCAAGATTTTTATTAATGCATTGCTAATTTTAGTATTTAATATTATTCTTTACATTTTCTCTCTACAACATTATTATTACTTATTCCGATGAACCTACAATTGTTACATGTAATAAGACAACACAACACAAGGATAGTGATTAAGAGGATCTTGAAGAGGATATAATACTTGAGAAAATTATAAGAGAAGTGGAAAACATTGAAAACAAGCCTAAGTCTAATTTTGACGAGGGTGTGACAGTTAAGTTAGGAGACTATGAAAAATCAAAGGAAACGCATACAAGCATTCATCTATAACCTTCAGAGAATGAAGAATACGTCCAGTTTCTAAAAGAGTATGAAGATATTTGTGCATGGTCCTACAATGATATGACAGGTTTGAGCATATCCATAGTGGCTCAAAATCTACCTACCGATCCCATGTGTCCACCTGTGAAACAGAAACTCAAAAAATTCAAGCCAGGTGTGAGTTTCAAAATTAAAAAGGAAGTTACTAAGCAAATCAAAGCCAAGGTTCTCAGAGTGGTTGAGTATCTGACTTGGTTGGCCAACATCGTGCCCATCCCGAAGAAATATGGGAAGGTCAGAGTGTGTGGTCCCATAGATGGTTTCTCACTTCTCAATATACACTTGTTGATCGACAATTGCGCCAAACATGAATTCCTGTCTTTTGTGGATTGCCTTGCGGGGTATCATCATATCTGGATGGATGAAGAGTATGCTGAAAAGATAGCCTTTATCACACCATGGGGGATGTACTGCTATAAAATAATGTTGTTAGCCCTTAAAAAATTCTGGAGCCACTTACATGAGAGCTATGACAACTATTATCAATGGCATAATACACAAGGAAATAGAGGTATACGTGGATGACTTCATCATCAAATCTAGAAAAAGATCAGATCATATAGCAGGCTAGAAGAAATTCTTCGATCAACTTCAAAGATACAATCTGAAATTGAATCCCGCAAAATTTGCCTTCGGAGTCCCCACCGAAAAATTGCTAGGATTCATCGTCAGCCGCACAGTGATTGAATTGGACCCTTCAAAGGTCAAAGCTATCCATGACTTGCCACCTCCGAAGAAAAAGAAAGATGTGAAGAGTTTCTTAGGGTTCTACATCATCTGCTCATAGAAAAATCAACTGTGATATGTGAACCGATTTTCAAAATGCCGAAGAAAGATGCTGAAACAAGCTGGACTGAAGAATGCTAGAAAGTCTTCGACAAAATCAAGGAGTATTTATCTAAACCACCTGTTCTGGTCCACCGGAACTAGGAAGACCTTTGCTGCTTTATTTGTCCGTACTGGATGTGGATTTTGTTTGTGTTCTGGGACAATACGATGAGACGGGAAGAAAGGAGCAAGCCATATACTATATGAGTAAGAAATTCACACCCTATAAAGCACGATACTCTTTACTGGAATGCACCTGCTGTACTTTGACATGGATAGCTCAAATGTTGAGGCACTACTTCTGTGCCTACTCAACATATTTCATATCGAATATGGATCCGCTAAAATACATCTTCCAGAAAGCCATGCCTATGAGAAAGTTAGCAAAATGGAAGATATTGCTGAGTGAGTTCGACATCATCTATGTAATTCAGAAGGCGGTCAAAGGGAAAGCGTTGGAGGATCAATTGGAAGAAAATCCTGTAGACGGAGAATACAAACCATTGAAAACGTATTTTCCTGACGAGGAGATTTCATTTGTGGGAGAAGATATCACAGAAGCATATGATGGTTGGAGAATGTTCTTCGATGGAGCTGAAAATTTCAAAGGGGTGGGTATCGGAGCTGTCTTAGTGTTAGAAACATGAAAACACTATCCAGTATCTACAAACCTCAGATTGCCATATACCGACAATATGGAAGAATATGAGGCTTGCATCTTGGGACTCAAGTTAGCCATTGACATGAATGATTAGGAATTGCTGGTTATTGGAGATTCCGACGTTTTGGTGCATCAAGTTTTAGGAGAATGGGCTACAAAGAACACCAAGATATTACCGTATCTGCACTATGTACAATAGCTGATTAAAAGGTTCAGGAAGGTAGAATTGAAACATGTTCAAAGGGTTTATAATGAGCTCGGAGATGCATTGGCCACTTTATCTTCCATGATACAACACCCATACAAGAATTTCATCGATCATATCTCAATAGGAATTCATAATCAACCAACTTATTGTGCTCATGTCGAAGAAGAAAATGATGGAAATCCATGCTTCCACGACATCAAGATTACTTGGCTTCGAAGATACAATATAAAATTGAATCCCGCAAAGTGTGCCTTCGGAGTCCCCATCGAAAAAGTGCTAGGATTCATCTTCAGCCGCCCAGGGATTGAATTGGACCCTTCAAAGGTCAAAGCTATCCAGGACTTGCCACCTCCGAAGAACAAGAAATATGTGATGAGTTTCTTAGGCTGTCTAAACTACATCAGCCGCTTCATAGCACAATCAACCATGATATGTGAACCGATTTTCAAAATGCCTAAGAAAGATGCTGAAACAAGCTGGACTGAAGAATGCTAGAAAGCCTTCGACAAAATCAAGGAGTATTTATCTAAAGCACCTGTTCTTGTCCACCGGAACTAGGAAAATCTTTGCTGCTTTATTTGTCCATACTATATGGGGATTTTGGTTGTGTTCTAGGACAACACGATTAGACGGGAAGATAAGAGCAGGCCATATACTATCGGAGTAAGAAATTCACACCCTATAAAGCACGATACTCTTTACTGGAATGCACTTGCTGCACTTTGACATGGATAGGTCAAAAGTTGAGGCACTACTTCTGTGCCTACACCACATATTTCATATCAAATATGGATCCACTGAAATACATCTTACAGAAACCCATGCTTACGAGAAAGTTATCAAAATGGAAGATATTGCTGAGTGAGTTCGACATCATCTATGTAACTCAGAAGGCGGTCACAGGGAAAGCATTGGCGGATCATTTGGAAGAAAATCCTATAGACGGAGAATACAAACCATTCAAAACGTATTTTCTTAACGAGGAAGCATCATTTGTGGGAGAAGATATCATCGAAGCATACAATGGTTGGAGAATGTTCTTCGATGGAGCTGAAAACTTCAAAGGGGTGGGTATCAGAGCTGTCTCAGTGTTAGAAACAGGACATGACTATCCAGTATCTGCAAAACTCAGATTTCCATATACCAACAATATGGAAGAATATGAGCTTGCATCTTGGACTCAAGTTAGCCATTGAGATGAATGATCAGGAATTGCTGGTTATTGGAGATTCTGACCTTTTGGTGCATCAACTTTTAGGAGAATGGGCTACAAACAACACCAAGATATTACCGTATCTGCACTATATATAGTAGCTGATTAAGAGGTTCATGAATATAGAATTGAAACATTTTCAAAGGGTTCATAATGAGCTCGGAGATGCGTTGGCCACTTTATCTTCCATGATACAACACCCATACAAGAATTTTATCGATCATATCTCAATAGGATTCATAATCAACCAACTTTTTGTGCTCATGTTGAAGAAGAAGGTGATGGAAATCCATGGTTCCACGATATCAAGAATACATGGCTTCGAATATAGAATCTGAAATTGAATCCCGTAAAGTGTGCCTTCGGAGTCCCCACTGAAAAATTGCTAGGATTAATCGTCAGCCACCCAGGGATTGAATAGGACCCTTCAAAGGTCAAATCTATCCAGGACTTGCCATCTCCGAAGAACAAGAAATATGTGATGAGTTTCTTAGGGTGTCTAAACTACATCAGCCGCTTCATAGCACAATCAACCATGATATGTGAACCGATTTTCAAAATGCCTAAGAAAGATGTTGCAATAAGATGGACTGAAGAATGCTAGAAAGCCTTCGACAAAATCAAGGAGTATTTATCTAAACCACCTGTTCTGGTCCACCGGAACTAGGAAAATCTTTGCTGCTTTATTTGTCCATACTAGATGGGGATTTTGGTTGTGTTTCAGGGAAACACGATGAGACGGGAAGATAAGAGCAGGCCATATACTATCGGAGTAAAAAATTCACACCTTATAAAGCACGAAACTCTTTACTGGAACGTACTTGCTGAACTTTGACATGGATAGGTCAAAAGTTGAGGCACTACTTCTGTGCCTACACCACATATTTCATATCAAATATGGATCCGCTGAAATACATCTTCCAGAACCCATGCCTATGAGAAAGTTATCAAAATGGAAGATATTGCTGAGTGAGGTTGACATCATCTATGTAACTAAGAAGGCGGTCAAAGGGAAAGCATTGGCGGATCATTTGGAAGAAAATCCTGTAGACGGAGAATAGAAACCATTGAAAACGTATTTTCTTGACGATGAGGTATCATTTGTGGGAGAAGATATCATCGAAACATATGATGGTTGGAGAATGTTCTTCGATAGAGCTGAAAACTTCAAAGGGGTGGGTATCAGAGTTGTCTTAATGTTAGAAACAGGCCAGCACTATCCAGTATCTGCAAAACTCAGAATTCCATGTACCAACAATATGGAAGAATATGAGGATTGCATCTTGGGACTCAAGTTATCCATTGACATGAATGATCAGGAATTGCTGGTTATTGGAGATTCCGACCTTTTGGTGGATCAAGTTTTAGGAGAATGTGCTACAAAGAACACCAAGATATTACCGTATATGCACTATGTATAGTAGCTGATTAAGAGGTTCATGGAGATAGAATTGAAACATGTTCAAAGGTTTTATAATGAGCTCGGAGATGCATTTTCCACTTTATCTTCCATGATACAACACCCATACAAGAATTTCATCGATCATATCTCAATAGTAATTCATAATCAACCAACTTATTGTGCTCGTGATGAAGAAGAAAGTGATGGAAATCCATGGTTCCACGACATCAAGAATACTTGGCTTTCATGAGCCAAACTGGAGGATCATGACTAGCATCCAGGCCATACTTGCCGAGCACCAACGAACATTTTATCTAATCTTCTTTATTATATTTAACGGGTGACGAGATAAATATAAATTGTAGATATGGACCATGAAAAATCAACAATAAAAGAAAGGGGCATGAACATACATCACATGGGATGATAAGACTGCTATGAAGCTACAAATAAGGTACGATCTACAACGCTACCATGAAAGACTATACAATAAAAACAAGCCAACAAGGCATACTAAACTATACATGAGTCGACACATGTCTATGAGCCTCTAAAGGAGCATAAGTGTTGTAACATTGCTGTAACAGGGCCCCTACATACCCATAATATCTATAACAAAAATTCATACCAAGACCACGACAAGTCCGAAGAAGGGATCTCGGCAACAACCGCGGAACTGGGAAGCCTATTGTGGTGGGGGAGCTGTGTCTACCTATCTATCAGGACCTGCAGAAACACATGCAACATCCATAAATAAAGAGGATGTCAGTACGAATAAAGTACTGGGTATGTAAGGCAGGAAAGCATAAGGATAAACAGTAATGTAAACAGGGATAAAGAATATACAACCTGTAACATATGCGTACCTCTTAGGGACACTGACATGAAACGCGTGATACATACATACATATACATAAATTTTTAAAACATACGCCTCGGTGGGCATCATCATCATCATATCATACCCGACCGTAATAGACTCGGTAAAACGCACCCAGCCACATGGAGCTCGGTAAAACCCAACCGATAAGTTGTTGCACAATAGGTGTCGTACCCGGACGACTATATGCAGATCGATAGAGTAAAATAGATACATATATATAATGCATGTAGGACCCATCAGAATCATATTCTGAACCTTTCGGAGTCACGTAAGGTCGATATTCAACGTACACGTTATTAGGACTAACTCTTCGCCAAGAATCTTATAAGAATCAGGAAGTACCAACAACATTGAAAATATAAGAATAAGAGAAGCAACATCAATATCAATTGTTCCATACGAAGGGAAACAATGTACGTACTGCTAGCTTCTAAGAGTAGAGTATCTTTGGAAACCTCGTCCATTGAATTATGTACAATCAGAGTCATGCAAAAGAAGGAAAGGGATAGCCTCACATACCTTGTATATATACTTCCCAACCTCAAGCTATACAAACGTCACGACTCCTTAATGTACAATAAGAGAAACGATACTATCGTTATCGTTTAAGCGTCGTAACTATTATGTATCGACCATATCATATTTTACGATGAAACAGACAACACCTTCCTTGTATATATGACTTCACACAAGTCAAAAGAATCGCCAAACAGTCCAAAAAACATCAATAATAATGATATTGATACTCCCAAAATAGTCCACCAACCAACAACATTACTATCAAGCCATTCGATATATATTTCACAAGTTCTAGCTTCAATGACTTAGCCATAACTTGGATAATATTAAATACATGTAGAGTAAGAGGTTACTCACCTTTAAACAGAAATAAAAACTCCCACTTGACCTTAATTTTCCACGAAATATCCCTCCAATGCTGCCACAACAATAGGGAAGAGAAACTAGCAATCGATTAGGGTTTTTCGGTACTAGAATCACTTTAGAAGTCTTGAAATCACTTAGGGTTGGTATTAGAAACTTTAGGGAGTATTTACATAACATAAAATCTTTAAAACAAACTTCCACACGATCTTGAACAACACAAAATGAACAACAACAACAACAAGAAACTTACTAGCGCCACGGGATTCCTGACACTTGATTTGTGTTGTTTGCCCTTTGTTTGGGTCTCTAATCGTGAGAGAACCTTAATAGAGTGTTTCTAGGGTTCTAAGGTTTAAATATACTGAAAACTAATGACTTAAAATGGGTTCTAAGAATATATACATATCTCTTAAACCGACTATGTGGGACCCATTGAGAGGTGCTTAGCGCAGTCTCTAGAAAATGCGAATATCTCTCTATTTTGATATCGTATCGATGAACGGTTGGATGTGTTGGAAACTAGACTCATAGATATTAAATTTTATTTGTATATGACCCCTTAATTCGAAGTTTATTGGGATAAAATATTAGTAACATTTGACCTAAAGTTTAAGTAAAACTATGAACCTAAGTTGCGACAACTCTTGTCGAGTTTTGTTTCATAACTCGTTTGACGTCGAGACTTATGATACGGATATTATGTGATTCAAATAACTTAAAAGACAACATATTTAGAATATTAAGCTCCCCTAGTTCTACCAAAAATATGGGTTACAACATCCTTGATTCGTTTAACTTCTAATACTTGTTAATCACCCTTATACACTCTTTTATCATTTAAGACCAATATGATTAACTTCTTATCATCTCAAATATAATATCTTATCATATTTACGTCGACTAACTTATGACATGAATGAATGTACGTGAATATGGGTTGTAACACCCTCCCCCCTTAGGAACATTCATCCTCGAATGTAAGGGTTTATGGGAAGCCTAACTCATCGTGGATTCCAACAGAAATTTCTAGCCGAGTTTTTCCCCTATAAAATGGATACTAAAAAGACTTACGAGCAACCCAACATATTTCCTTACAAGTCTACACAAAGCATTATGGATATGTACATTATCTTCATATCACCATTGTGTGTTAAGGAAGAGTATTCTCAAGCTATTGCATACCTCATAGAGCTGTTTCACCTTCAAATGCGTCATGCGTTCCCCTGGCATCCTCGTTATATTTATTTTGGAACAGGTAAGGATATTTAGACTTCATCTACTCTTCTGCTTCGCATGTCATTTCTTCCATGTTCTTGTTCCTCCACAATACTTTGACGGAAGATAAATCTTCTCAACTTGCGGACTTGTCGATCTAATATAGCCACTGGCACTTTTTCATATGATATTTATTTTGTAACTTGTACATCTTTGATAGGGACGACCAGAGAAGGGTCTCCAATACATTTCCTCAACATAGATAGATGGAATATCGGGTGGAAATTCCAATTTATGGCAATTTAAACTCATAAGTAACCTGTCCAATTCGTCGAAGATTTTTGTACGTACCGATATACCGCGGACTCAGCTTACCCTTCTTCCAAAAATGCATAACACCCTTCATCAGCGAGATCTTCAGGAAAACCCAATCAGTAACCTCAAACTCCAGATCACGACGTCGGATATCAAAATAAGACTTTTGCCTAATTTGTGTCATCTTAAACCGCTCTTGTATCAGTTTCAACTTCTCAATGGCTTGGTGAATCAAATCTGGCCCATATAGTTCTGTTTCACCAACTTTGAACCATCCAAGTGGTGATCTACATCTTCTCCCCTAAAGTGCCTCGTGTGGGACCATTTTAATACTGGAATGGTAGCTATTATTGTAGGCAAATTCTATGAGTGGAAGATGGTCATCCCAATTCCCCTTGAAATAAAAAACACATGCTCGTAGCATATCTTCAAGTATCTGAATGGTACGTTCATCCTGTCTGTCAGTCTATGGATGGAATGCAGTGCTGAGATTCAATTATGTGCCTAAACCATTCTGAAAAGACCTCCAAAATTTAGCCGCAAATTTCACTCCTCGGTCTGATATAATAGATATCGGCACACCATGAAACCTAACAATCTCCTTGGTATAAAACTTTGCATAATCTTCAGTTGTGTAAGTTGTTTTAACTAGCAAGAAATGGGCACATTTTGTAAGTCGATCAACTATCACCCATATGTAGTCAAACTTATGATAAGAGCGAGGTAATCCAATAATGAAGTCCATATTAATCACCTCCCATTTCAAGGTCAGAATCTCGATATTCTGAAGCAATCCACTAGGTTTCTGATGTTCAATTTTTACTTGTTGACAATTAGGACAATGCGCTACAACTTCTGCAATAGACTTCTTCATGTTATCCCACCAATACTACTCCTTAACATCATGATACATCGTTGTCGAGCCGGGGTGGATAGAATATCGGGATTGATGAATCTCAATCATAATCTTCTCTCTCAACCCTGCCACATCAGGCACATATAACCGGCCCTGGTACCTCAGTACCCCATCTGATCCGATCTCAAAAGCCGTAATTACACTGTTGAATGCTCTCTCTCAATCGTACTAAGGTAGGATCTTCATATTACCGTGCTTTCACATCGGCTACCAAAGATGATTCTGATGTATTCTGTACAGTAACCCCTCCGTCATCAGAGTGTAACAATCTAATTCTCATATTGGCTAGCTGATGAAGCTCTTTAGTCAACCCCTGTCTACATGTCTCAATGTGTACTAAGCTTCCCATTGACTTACGACTAAGGGCGTCTGCCACAACATTAGCTTTACCGGGATAGTACAATATCTCGACATCATAATCTTTAAGTAATTCAAGCCACCTACGCTGCCTCAAATTCAACTCCTTCTGCTTGAAGATGTATTGTAAACTCTTGTGATCAGTGTAGATGTCAAAATGGATGTCGTATAAGTAGTGCCGCCATATCTTCAAAGCATATATTACTGTAGCCAACTCCAAATCATGAGTCGGGTAATTCTTTTCATGCTTCTTCAATTGTCTTGATGCATAAGGAATCACCTGCTCATGTTGCATCAATACGCACCCCAAACCTATAACTGAGGCATCATAATATACCAAATAACCTTCTATTCCTACTGGGAGAGTGAGCACTAGCGCATATGTCAATCGATTCTTTATCTCCTGAAACTTCGTTCACAAGCGTCAGACCATTGAAACTTAGTAGATTTCTATGTTAACTTAGTCAATGGTGCTGATATAGAGAAAACACTTCTACAAATCGCCTATAATATCCCGCTAGCCCCAGGAAGCTGCGAACTTCTGATGGTGTTGTAGGTCTCGGCCAATTCTTTACTGCATCGATCTTTTGAGTGTCGACACTAATACCCTCGTCAGATATCACATGGCCAAGGAATGCTACTAAGTTCAGCCAGAATTCACATTTGGAGAGCTTAACCTATAAGTTACGATCGTGAAGCATATGTAATACTATCCGTAAGTGGCCCGCATGTTTCGCCTCCGAACGATAATACACCCAAATGTCATCAATGAATACTATCACGAACACATCAAGACAGGGCCTGCATATAGTATTCATGAGATCCATAAAAGCTGCTGGGGCATTTGTTAGCCTGAACGACATCACCAAGAACTCAAAGTGCCCATATCTTGTCCAGAAGGCCGTCTTTGGAATATCCTTCTCCTTAACCCTCACCTGATGATACCCTGAACATAAGTCAATCTTGGAGAAATACTTGGCACCCTGGAGTTGGTCAAACAACTCGTCAATCCTTGGAAAGGGGTTCTTGTTCTTTATGGTAAACTTATTCAATTGTCGATAATCAATAAACATCCTTAACAACCCGTCTTTCTCCCGCACGAACAGGACTGGCACCCCAAGGTGAAGTTCTAGGACTAATAAAGCCTTTATCCAGGAAGTCCTTCAGTTAGGTCTTCAACTCTTGCAACTCTACCGGGGCCATCCTGTATGGAGGAAAAGATATGGGTTGAGTGTCAGGCAACACATCAATACTAAACTCAATCTCCCTTTCAGGAGGAAGGACTGGGAGTTCATCTGGGAAAACATCTGGAAATTCATTGACCACGGGGATTGATTGTAGAGTAGGTGGCTTCGTCTCTGCATACCTGACACAAACGAGATGATAAATGTACCATTTTGAGATCATCTTCCTTGCCTTAAGATAGGAAATAAACCTACCTTTCTCCATAGCAATATTCCCTTTTCATTCAATGACGGGTTCATCAGGAAATTGAAACCTAACCATCTTCGTACGACAATCAACATTTGCATAGTATGAGGCCAACCAGTCCGTTCCTATTATCACGTCAAAATCAACCATTTCTAATTCAAATAAATTCGCTGAGGTTTGACGACTACAAATCATCACTATGAAACCTCTATATACCCTTCTAGAAATCATAGAATCTCTTATCGGAGTAGATACCGTAAATAGTTTACTTATCAATTCAAGTTCAACGCCAGACTTATTAGCCATAAAAGGTGTAACATATGATAATGTAGATCCCGGATCAATCAACGCATATACATCGTAAGAAAACACAGAAAATATACCTGTAACAACATCCGGAGACGACTCAAGGTCCCGTCGACCTACAAGAGCGTTGGTTTGATTTTGAGCACCACTAAAACTCAGCACTGCATCTCTATCTATACCACGACTTATCGACTGCTGAAAACCCCATGCTGGAAGTCGAACTGATGAGGAAGAACTAGACACAGATCCAGTTGACTGAGCCATACCACCACCTTCTCTGTTAGGATATTCCCGCATCATATGGCCAGGCTGTCAGCAAGAATAGCACGCATCAGT
Organism: Nicotiana paniculata; assembly: GCA_005239505.1. Taxonomy (NCBI): domain Eukaryota; kingdom Viridiplantae; phylum Streptophyta; class Magnoliopsida; order Solanales; family Solanaceae; genus Nicotiana; species Nicotiana paniculata. Next base: position 10,349 of record ML340686.1, on the reverse strand, counting down.
ACCTCGATGGCACAATCCAAAGTGGGCCTTGACACACTGATCACAACGGGGTGTTGGAGGTCTCATATGACTAGTATCCCTATGATATTGTGAGTCTGACACCCGCTAACTATGACCTGGACCAGAATAGGTAAATCGATCATAGAGAGGCCTATGAAACCGTGGAGGAGCACTAGCTACAGGTGGCGCCGAACTCCTTTAAGACTGGGGCCTAACACTACCTCTGAAGTCATGAGAATACCCTGCAAATATCTCCCTCTTATGATGGCCCCTATCCTTCTCCCTATCTTCCTTTTGCTGGCGCTTACGATTCTCAATGGTCTGGGCATAAGCCTGAATACGGGAAATATCCATGCCCTCCACCAAGGAGGCTGTCGTGCACTCATTTATCAGATGTGGTCCCAATCCGTTCACGAACATATGAACCCTATCACTCATTTTGGCCACCATATGAGGAGCATACCTTGCTAATGTATCAAACGCGTGCTATACTTTCGCACACTCATATTACCTTGTCAAAGGTTCAAGAACTTATCAGCTCTAGCTTGTCGTATCTCAACTGGCAAATAGTGACGAAGAAAGGCCTCAAAAAATTCCTTCCACACAACTGGAGGGGCGTTCAGACCCCTGGATCTCTCCCAACTATCATACTAGAAAACCGCTAAATCTCGTAACCGATAAGAAGCCAACTTTACTGCCTCTGTATCTATAGCATGCATAACCCGTAATGTATGATGAGCCTGGTCAATAAAAGTTTACAGGTCCTACTTGGGGTCTGATCCGGTAAACTGGAGGATCTAGATTGATAAAATCACGAACTCTTGTACTATCCGTTTTATCAACAACACTGACATTTTGCCTCTGAGCCTGAGCAGCTACCAAGCGAGTCAACAGCTGCACCGCACCCCCCATATGTCTGTAGTGCCAAACGGAGGAACTGGTGGTGCTGGGTGCCTCCTAATATCCTCTGGATGAGACGTAGTGGATGAGGTATGAGAAGAAAACTCACTCTGAGCCTCACTTTGGCTTGCTCTGGCTTGAGGCACCTAATTGTTACCTTCTCCCGCATCTATATCAAGCCATCTACTAATCACTTGCTTCCTAGTCGAAGGCATCACTGAAAGAAAACAAGGTTAATATTAGATAAGAACATTAAAGACTCAACTTTACGCACGATCTAGTTTAAGGGAGAAGGAAACAACCCTAGATGTCATGTAGTCTCCTGCTTATAAATGTGGCGCGCTACACATCTATAATTAAGACTCTACTAGACATGGCTCATAGACAACCCCTAGGACAGACCTGGCGCTGATACCAAGTTTGTCACGACCATAACTGAAGGATCATGACTAACACCTAGGCTATACTTGCCGAGCACCAACAGACATTTTATCTAATCTTCTTTATTATATTTAAGGGCTGACGAGATAAATATAAATGGTAGATATGGATCATGAACAATCAACAATGAAAGATAAGGGCATGAAAATACATCACATGGGATTACAAAACTTCTAAGAAACTACAAATACGGTACGAGATACAACGCTTCCATGAAAGACTATACAATAAAAACAAGCCAACAAGGCATACTAAACTATACATGAGTCGACACCTGTCTATGAGCCTCTAAAGGAGCATAAGTGATGCAATATTTCAAGAACAGGGCCACTACATACCCATAATATCTATAAAAAAAATGCATACAAAGACCACGACAAGTCCGGATAAGGGATCTCGGCAATAATCGCTGAACTAGGAAGCCTACTGTGGTGGGGGAGCTGTTTCTACCTATCTATCAGGACCCGCAACACGACATGCAGCGTCCAAAAATAAAGAGGACATCAATACGAATAGAGTACTGAGTATGTAAGGCAGGAAAGCATAAGGAAGAACAGTAATGTAAATAGGGATAGAGAATGTACAACCTGTAACATCTGCGTACCACATAGGGACACTGACATGAAATGCGTTATATACATACATATACAAAAAAATTTAAAACATACGCCTCGGTGGGCATCATCATCATCATATCACACCCGGCCGTAATAGGCTCGGTAAAACGCACCTAGCCACGTGGAGCTTGGTAAAACACAACTGATCTGTTGTTGCACAATATGTGTCGTACCCGGCCGACTATAGGCGGCTCGGTAGAGTAATATATATATATATATATATATATATATATATAATGCATGTAGGACTCATTGGAATCATATTCTGAATCTTTTGGAGTGACGTAAGGTCGATATTTTCCGTACACGTTATTAGGACTTAATCTTTATCAAGAATATTATAAGAATCAGGAAGCACCAACAACATTGATAACATAAGAATAAGAGAAGCAGCCTCAACATCAATTGTTCCATAAGACGGGAAACAATGTACGTACTGCTAGCTTCTATGAGTAGAGTATCTTTGGAAGCTCGTCCATTGCATTATGTACAGTCGGAGTCGTGAAAACGAAGGAAAGGGATAGCCTCGCATACCTTTTATATATACTTCCCAACCTCAAGCTATGCAAATGTCACGACTCCTTAATCTACAATAAGAGAAACGACACTATCATTATCGTTTAAGCGTCGTAACTATTATGTATCGACCATAACATATTTTACGATGAAACTGACAACGCATCCCTTGTATATATGACTTCACACAATCGAAAACAATCACCAAAAAGCCAAAACAACATCAATAATAATCATATTGAGCCTCCAAAATAGTCTAGCTTCAATGACTTAGACGTAACTTGCATAATCTTAAATACATGTAGAGTAAGAAGTTAATAACATTTAAAAATAAATAACAACTTCAACTTGACCTTTATTTTCCACGAAATATCCCTCCAATGCTTCCACAACAACATGGAAGCAAAACTAGCAATCAATTAGGGTTGTTCGGTACTAGAATCACTTTAGAAGGCTTGAAATCACTTAGGGTTGATATTAAAAACTTGAGGGAGTATTTACAGAACATAAAAACTTTAAAACAACCTCCCACACGAGCTTGAACAACATAAAATGAACAACAACAAGAAGAACAAGAAACTTACTAGCGCCACGGGATTTCCGACACTTGATTTATGTTGTTTGCCATTTGGTTGGGTCTTGAATCTTGAGAGAACCTTCAGAGGGTGTTTCTAGGCTTCGAAGATCTGAGTATACTGAAAATGAATGACTTAAAACGAGTTGTAAGCATATTATATATATCCATCTCTCTTAAACCGACTATGTGGGACCCATATATAGGTGCTTAGCGCAGTCTCGCGAAAATGCAAATATTTCTCTATTCTCATATCATATCGATGAACGGTTAGATGCGTTGGAAACTAGAATAATAGTTATTCAATTTGGTGGGTAGATCTCCCGGTAACCAACTATATTGGGATAAAAACTTAGTAACATTTGACCTAAAGTTTAAGTAAAACTATGAACCTAAGTTGCGACAACTCTTGTCGACTTTTGTTTCATAACTCATTTGACTTCGAGACATATGATACAGATATTATGTGATTCAAATACCTTAAAAAAACCTCTTGATAATATTAAGAACCCCTAGTTCTACCAAAAATACGGGTTACAACATCCTTGATTCGTTTAATTTCTAATACTTGTTAATCACCCTTATACACTCTTTTATCATTTAAGACCAATACGATTAACTTCTTATCATCTCAAAGATAATATCTTCTCATAGTTACGTTGATTAACTTATGGCATGAACGAATGTACCTGAATATGGGTTGTAACACTGGCAAAATGAGAGTACCCGTAGCACGCAAATCATACCTAGAAACGCACACTCCAAAGGTTAGCCAACCACTTCTTTAAAAGAGGAGGAATTTCTTTCAGAAGGACTCCAGACTTGGGATTACTACGGTGTGTCGATGCCAAGGAAGCATCCAGATTACTCGAGGAAATACATGTTGGAACTTGCGGGACACACATGAATTGTTTTGTCTTAGCCAAGAAAATACTAAGAGCAGGGTATTTCTTGATGACTATGGAAACATACTGCATCAAGTACGTCCAGAAGTCTCACCAATTCCAGATACATGCTGATATGATATGAGTGCCACCCAATAAACTCAATACAACAAGTGCACCCTGGCCTTTCTCCACTTGGGGCATGGATGTCATCAGTCCGATCGAACCCGCTGCTTCAAATGGGCATAGATTTATTCTAGTGGCCATAGACTATTTCACAAAATGGGTTGAAGATGCATCTTACAAAGCTGTAACTAAGAACGTTATTGCATATTTTGTTCGGGATCTCATTGTTTGTCGATTCAGAGTACTAGAGTCAATCATCACCGACAACGCCTCCAACCTTAAGTGATATGATAAGGCTATGTGTAAGACCTTCAAGATCAAGCATAAGAATTCCACAACATACAATACGCAAATGAATGGAGATCTAGAAGACGCCAACAAAAACATCAAGAAGATATTTAGGAAAATGGTAGATAATTACAAACAATGGAACGAGAAGCAACAATTTGCTTTGCTTGGAAATCGTACCACAATTCGCATATCAATTGGGGAAACTCCTTATTTATTGGTTTACGGTATTGAAGCGGTTATCCTTTCCGAAGTAGAAATCCCATCTCTAAGAATCATACAAGAAGCTGAGCTCAACGACACAGAATAAGTACAAAGCCGCTATGAGCAACTGGCCCTCATTGATGGAAAAATAATGAATGCAGTATGTCACAGTCAAATCTACCAGAACAGAATGGCAAGAGCTTTTAACAAAAAGGTCAGACCAAGGCAATTCACGCTGGGGAAGTTGGTGCTAAAGCGAATCATCCCGCATCAAGATGAAGCTAAAGGGAAATTTTCACCCAATTGACAAGGTCCTTACATGGTTCATATGTACTAATGGCAGGAGCACTTATACTTGCAGAAATGGATGAAGAGATTTTTCCAAAACCTATCAACTCAGATGTAGTTAAGGGATACTTTGTTTAGGATTTCTTACATTTCTTCCTTTGGCGTAACTGAACTACGCTTAACCTGATTCCCATTTAAGAGGGGATACGTAGGCAGCCTTGTGGGTTTGGTGACATCTTAACAAAATATTCATTCCCCTTAATGATCAGAAATAGGGGCAAAATCGCAAGTTCAACCAACTTCGTCATATGCAGAATAACAAAAAAAATTGTCAGAAGTATGCATCTAAATTGGGGCAGAATTTTGAAGGGAACCCTAAAAATCCTATGGCAAGGAGGCGTAATGTCTCTAGAATGTGTCACAGTCACCGGTTCATCTAAATTATCTGAACTCGCATATTACTATGTTTCAAATAACTATATTTATCAAATGCACGCACATTTTTTGGAAACTTCATTTCTATGACAGCCAGATGCTAGACAGGGTAACACGAACAGGACCTCAAGACAGGAGCGAAGGCAAAACAGAAGACAAAAATACGAACCAACTTTCCCCTACAGAACTCACAATTTTTCTTTAGATGCAGGCACAATAAGATAACAATGTCCGCATACACATCAAGTCACTGCCTTCAAGGCAACAAATTATCTATCGCAAACATCTTCAGCTAAGGAACTATACTTTTTCATCATGACTCATCGTTTTACCGCATGAGGATAAGAATTTCCTTCTTAATTGTATAAGGCTAAGCATCACCTTTCCCTGCATGATACTAAGCATTGCTCCCCTAATTGCATGAGGCTAAGCATTTACCCCCAAATTGCATAACGCGAAGCATTGCCTTTCCCTGCATGAGACTAAGCATTGTCTTCTCTTTGCATGAGTCTAAGAATTGCCTCCCTCTTTGGATGAGGCTAAGCATTGCCTCCCTTATTTCATAAGGCTAAGCACTTCCTTTTCCTGCATGAGACTAAGCATTGTCTCCTCTTTGCATGAGGCTAAGCATTGCCTCTCTAATTGCATAAGGCTAAGCGTTGCCTTTCCCTGCACGAGACTAAGCATTGTCTCCTCTTTGCATGAGGCTAAGAATTGCCTCCCCAATTGCATGAGGCTAAGAACTATTTCCATGCATGCGGCTAAGCATTGTCTCCTCTTTGCATGAGGCTAAGAATTACCTCCCTAATTGCCTGAGGCTAAGAATTGCCTCCCTAATTCCATAAGGCTAAGCACTAGCTTTCCATCCACAAGACCAAGTATTGTCTTCCCTTTTGACATAAGGCTAATCAATACCTTTTCCTTGAATAAGATTAAATACTATCTCCATTATACTATATAAGACCTAGCATTATCTTCTGTTCACCTAGGCTAAGCACTGCCCTCATCTTACACAAGACTAAGCCTTGTCTTGTCTTATCTTCACATATGATAAAATATCAAATCTTTGCATTTCATGTGTCACGACCCCAGTTCTCCCTCCGTGAACATGTCGTGATGGAGCCTAGTCCCTATGACTAGGAAAGCCTCACAATGCAGAATAACAACGTAATTGCAGAAATAAGTAAGTAAAAGAAAGCTAAACAATCAAAAAGGAAAACTGTATATAAAGGACACTTGGCATATACAAACCAAAATAATACGGAAGTCTACAGCATCACCCCAAAATCCGAAAACTCACGGGAACCACAGGCTAATAGAATATAATACACTGCTCTAACTCTAGAATAACTATACAACTGAAAGAAGGGCTAAAATTTTCTCAAAATCTGGAATAAGATAGAGACTCCTGGTCTGCGGACGCGGCATATATACCTCGAAGTCTCTGATGTATCTCTCAACCTCGGGGGTAGTGCTCCTGAGTGGAGTTACCTGGATCTGCACAAAAAAAACATGCACAGGAAAGGGCATTAGTACACATCATCGATACTCAGTAAGTGCCAAGCCTAACCTTGGTCGGGTAGTGACGAGGAAGGTCAGCGCCCTACTGAGGTCAAATAATATAATAGGAATTTATCGTATGAAATTAGGCGGTAATAACGAGTACAACAGTGAAATAAGACACGTCAAAAAAGGCGATAACTAAACACAAGAATAGAGTAAACCCGGAATATGTATAGCATAATAACAATGATAACAATGAGGATCTCCCAGGATACCGTCCTGTAGTCCTTTCCTCAAGTGTCTAGTGGATCTCCCGGGATACACTCACGTAGTCCATCATCTGTATATCCAAATGATCTCTTGGGATACCGTCACGTGGTCCATCATATGTATATCCGAAGGATCTTCCGGGATACCGTCCTGTAGTCCATCATATGTATATCCGAAGGATCTTCCGGGATACCGTCCCGTAGTCCATCATAGGTATATCCGAAGGATATTCCGGGATACCATCTCGTAGTCCATCATACGTATATCCGAAGGATCTTCCGGGATAACTTCCCATATTCCATCATATATATATCTGAAGGATCTCCGGGATACCGTCCCGTAGTCCAACTATCAAAGTGTAGGGGGATCTACCGGGATACCCGTAGTCCCAAAGTAAATAAGCAGGGGGATCTCCCGGGATACCGTCCCGTAGCCCCAAAGTTAATATGCAGGGGGGTCTCCCAGGATACCGTCCCATAGTCCCCAAATTAAATATGCAGGGGATCTCCGGGGATACCGTCCCGTAATCCAAAAGTTAATATGCAGCCACAACAAGAAGACATCCAAATTTAGAGTGCAAAAATACAAGGCAACAAGTGATTCTAGCCTAACACACTTTACGCAGTACAATCGAAGCAATTTAAGCAATTAGGAAATTTGGGGCCGTTAGGCATGATTTTCTAAGCTAACATAGACTATCGTCGCAGTTAAAATAAAAACAGGTAAGGAAGGAAATTCGGTCTAAATATTTAGAGTAAAACCGGATTTTTCAACAATTAGCACAAATACGCGCTCGTCACCTCACGTACAAGGCATTCAATTATCAACTATCATATCATAAGGGGAAAGGTCCCCCACACAAAGTTAGACAAGCCACTTACCTCGAATCGACACAATATCAACTTGAAACCACCCGTTTGCGACGAGTATCCGACTCCAAACAGTCCAAATCTATTCAAATAAATTTCATATCGTAAATAGCATCTCATGCAATTGACTCTACTATTAAATTAAAGGTTACGGCGCGAAATTAGGTAAAATGACCAAAATACCCCTCAAGCCAGCATCTCGAAATCGGATAAATTTTACATTTTCAGAACCCTCGTACTCTCCCGAGTCTAGCCATATAAAACTCTCTCTAATTAGAGGTTAATAATCGACTCAAACCCTAATTTTTTTAAAAACCAAAGTTCTACCCAAAACACCCAATTTCACCCATGGAAATCTTTGATTTTAAGTTGAATACATGTTAAATTATGTTAATGATTGAAAGAATTGAGTAAAACCTACTTACAATTGATTTGGAAGATGTCTTGTTCTTGGAAAATCGCCCAAGTGAGTTTGAGTTTTGAAAATAATATGAAAATTGAGTCAAAATTTTGTTTAAGTGCATTGCAGGCCACTGGTTGGCTTCGCAAATGCGAACAAGGGTTCACAATTACGAAAACCCCTGACATGGAAATTGTGAAGCATAGTTCGCATTTGCAAACACTGAGCAGAAAGAGAGGCTTCGCATTTGCGATGGCATTTTTCTCATTTGCAAACATGCCTGCCCAGGCATGCCTTTACATTTGCGATAGCAATGTTCGCATTTGCGAACATGCCTGCCCAGGCATGCCTTCGCATTTGCGATGGCCTTGGTCGCAATTGCCAAGGCCTGTAGAACAACCACACCAGCAGATTTACAAGGCCAAAAAAATGAAGTCTGTGGCCTATTCAAAACTCACCCAAGCCCTCGGGGCTCCAAACCAAATATATACACTACCTCAAAAACATCCCATGAACTTATCCGTACGATCAAATCGCCAAAATAATATTATATGCATCGAATTAACTCTCAAAATCCATGAATTCTATCAAATTTCATAAAATATCAAATTTTCCATTTTAATGAAATACCATCACTTTCTAATCAAATTTTACTTTCAAATTTCTTAAATATTTTCAGAAAACAATTTTACTCAAAAATTCATTTCTTGGGCTTGGGACCTAGGAATTCTCTTCCGGGCATATGTACAAGTCCCATATTATTCTACGGACCCTCCAGGACCGTCAAATCATGTGTCCGAGCACGTTTACCCAAAATGTTGACCGAAGTCAAAGTTATTCATTTTTAATATCAAATCTTAGCATTTTTTTTACAGAATCTCATATTTAAATTGTCCGTCTACGCGCCCGGACTGCGCAGACTAATCAAGGAAAATACAAATGAGGTTTTCAAGGCCTCGAAAGAACAGAATGAGTGACAACATAGGTGATGATCCTTTGAGTCATCACATTCTCCATCTCTAAAACAACCGTTCGTCTTCGAACGGACAAAAGATGGAAGTACCTGAGTCGGGGAATAGATGAGGGTAACGGCTCTGCATATCGGACTCGGACTCCTAGGTTGATTCCTCAGGAGGCTGACCTCTCCAGTAAACACAAACAGAGGGGAAACTCTTGGATCTCAACTGCCAAACATGCCGGTCTAGAATAGCTACCAGCTCCTTCTCGTAAGATAAGTCCTTGTCAACCTGGACTGAACTAAAATCTAACACGTGCGACGGGTCACCGTGATACCTCCGGAGCATCGAGACATGAAATATCGGATGAACTCCTTTCAAGCTGCGAGCTAAGGCAAGCTCATCAGCAACCTCCCCAACACGCCTCAATATCTCGAAAGGGCCAATAAACCTCGGACTCAACTTCCATTTCTTATCAAATCGCATGACGCCCTTCATAGGTGAAACCCGAAGCAGAACCCGCTCTCTGACCATATATGAAAAGTCACGAACCTTTCGGTCCGCGTAACTCTTCTGTCTGGACTGGGCTGTACGGAGTCTATCATGAATCACCTTGACCTTATCCAATGTGTGAGCATGTGATTTTTACTTGTCATATCGTCCTATAAAAATCCCNTTACTATAAAAATTAATCATCTTATTCGATAAATCCTAGATTTAATTAAAAATATAATTGGTTGTTGTATTCTTAATTAATATATAAGTATATATGAAAATAAGGTTTGAAATTAATTGCTACATTTTTTATTAGTTTAGAGTTTAATTTAATTAGAACAATTAAGTTAATTAACTAAGGGAAAAATCGGACCTGGGCCAAGAAACACCCAGGACCAAAACCAACCCCCATATGCCCAAACACCCAGGCCCAAACCAAACCCCTGCCCCAGCCTGACCATACGACACCGTTTGGTTTAGTCGTTTAAATCCTGGCCATTGATCAAAACAGATCAAACGTCCAGGAACTCACCCCCCCGGACTATATAAGTGTCCTAACCTAACCCCATACCCCCCATTCCAA
>ML340685.1:7419-89530 GCA_005239505.1 Nicotiana paniculata | reverse complement strand
TTTCATACTCATGCTACACTTGCTGTGCATTTTTATTGCACAGGTACTTTCATAGTGACATGGTTGGTCTGGACACTTAGGTGAACTGCATCATCTGGAGGAGATCCGCAACTGACAGACTCTCCCTCATATTGTATTTATTTCCATTTTAAATTCCTTGTCCAATTTGTATTTCGGACAAGCTTTGTAATATTTGTGAAACTCTTAGAATTTGTTCTTGTACTTGTGTCACCGGGTTCTGGGATGTGTTTGGGATTTAACTGAATAAATGAAATAGTTACCTGTCGTATTTATTTGATAAATTTTTATTCATTTTTATGACTTGTAATTTAAAGGTAATGATTTTCAAAATGTTAAAAACAGGAATTTATTTCAACTAATTAATGATTGGCTTGCCTAACGATGGTGTCCGGCGCCATCACGACCTTAATAGATTTTGGGTCGTGACAATCTGCGTCTCAAGAACCGCACTTGATCCATCTCTCCGCATCTGCGGAGACTGCCCAGACCAGCCTTCCTTGCACCTGCGCTTCCTCCATCGCACCTACGACCATCGCATTTGCGCCCAAGGTCCGCAGGTGCGATTACACCAGAACTCAGCCTTCCCAAAACCATGGAATTCACCCGCGCCTCGTTCGAAACATACCTGGGGCCCTCGGGACCCCGTCCAAGCATACCAACAAGTTCCATACCCTAACACGCACCCGCTCGAGGTCTCAAATCACATCAAAACATGACGAAGCTATGAATCGTACCATGAATCGAGCTTATGAACTTTCAATTCTTTAAACTTCTAAACTCGTGCCGAAACCTATCAATTCAACTCGGAATGACGCCAAATTTTGCAAACAAGTCCCAATTCACATAACGGAGCTGCTCCAACTCTCGAAATCTCATTTCCGCCCTCGATATCCCAAAAAGTCAAATATGGTCAAACCACTCCATTTTTTAAACTTCAAATGTTCCAACTTTCGCTGAATTGCCTCATTTTACTCCACGAACCTCCAAGTGCAAATTCGGACGCACGCCTAAGCTCAAAATCACCTTACAAAGTTGTTGACATTATCCAAAACTTATTCTGGAGCCGTTTACATAAAAAGTCAAATTCCGGCCAAATTCCGGCCAAATTCCACCGCTTAAGCTTCCGAAACTAATATCCTTCTTCCAATTTGACTCTGAATCATCCGGTAACTGAATCCAACCATGCACGCAAGTTGATATATACAATGTGAAGTTGTTCAATACCTTATGCCACCGAACGGAGCTTAAATTCTTAAAAAAACTGGTCAGGTCGTTACATTAATACCAGTTTGTTGACGACCAAGAAGAAGAAGGACAACTAATAATGCAAATAGAAAATAGCACACAATCCAACAAAGTTTTTTGTTACCTTCTTCAATGATAAGCAACAATGAATATTAAGAAAATACGAAATTTATACCAATAACATCAGATACAATTGAAGAAATTGCTTAAACTTCTACTGCTTCTAAAGAGTGAGGAAAAAGCTGAAAGAATCTCCACCATCTAATATACTTAGGCACGATGCATTACCTAAGGAAGTAAGAGTAGGATCAATTTTTGAGAACAAGAAGAACATGACTAAATTTTTCTGGAGCTTGGAGATAAACCAAAAAGTTGAATTCACTGTTGTTAGATCATGTTCAAAGAGATACGAGCTGAAATGCATCGTGGAGAAATGTGGTTGGAATGTACGTTCTACCATAATAAAAAATTCCATATTTTTCAGGGTGATAAAATATCATAACAACCATGAATGTTTGGTTGATGCAAGAAAATCATATCAGAAGCATGCTACATCAAATTTTATAAGTGAAAAAATTTTAGAGCATGTTCGAGATAAAAAGATTGAGGTTACACCAGCTTTTGTAGAAAGTGAAATGAAAAAGAAATTTGGAATTGACAATGGATATCACAAGGCACGGTGTGCTATTCAAAAAGTTATTGCTTGCATAAGGAGAACACTGGAAGAGAACTACCAAATTCTTCATTCATGCCTACACATGATGGTTCATGAAACCCAAGGACGTACACTAGCATAAAAAGAGATGAGCAGAATCGGTAAGCAAAACAATACTAACTATCAGCCTGAAGTTTCAAATGTTCCTATTTGAAAAACTTCACACCTTATAATTTGTTTTTTTGTGTTTCACTGTACAGATTTGCTTACATGTTCCTTGCTCCTGCGGCATCAATAGTTGGTTGGTGCTACTGTAGACCCGTGATTGCAGTAGATGCAATATTTTTAAAGTCAAAATATCGTGGCGTTCTATTTTTTGTTGTATCAAAGGATGCAAAAAATCAAATCTTTCCTCTATCTTTTGGTGTAGCAGATTCAGCAAACAATGATGCATACATTTGGTTCTTCGGGGAAATGAGAAAAGCAATTCAAGTTCGTCGTGAACTGGTTTTCTTATAAGGTAGAAACCAATCAATCGCAAATGGGATTATAAAAGTTTATCATGAAACTCACCATGGTATCTGCCTCTATCACTTTGAGAAAAATTTAAAGCAAAGACATACAAAAGGCACGGTAATAAATCTTTTTCAAAGCGCTGCAAGGTCATACAAACGTGAAGATTTTAATCAGTTAATTTTCCAAATTAAAAGTGTTGACAAGAAAACATAAAATTACATAATGGAAGAGTCTCTAGAGAGATGGGCTCGATCGTGGTTCCCACGGCAACGTTATGATATGCTGACAACAAACATGGTAGAATCAATGAATCTCGTGTTATTAAAAGCGAGAGAGATTCCTATTTTAAGAATGTTAGATTTCATCCAAGAAAAGTTGGGAGAGTGGTTTTACGAATAGAGAAAAAAAGCACATGAAACTTTTCACAAAATAGCAATATGGGCAGAAGAAGAGATGAATAAGAAGATGGACTTGGCTTGCAAAATGTTTGTGAGTATATTTATTAACTTCAGAATTTACTTTAACGTGATTTCTCTGAAGTAATTAACTAATGCATAATCACTTCAGCTTTTTATATCTGCTGCAGTGATTTACTGCTTACATATAAAAAACTTCATACTTTTTCTTTTTGAAGCAATAATACACTAATATAGTTTTTTTTTTACTTTTTCATTCCTTCTTAGGTGCTCAATCTTAACTCAATGTTGTTTAGAATAGATAGTGAAGGAATGGAATTTATTGTGGACTTAAAGAAGAGAACTTGTGACTGCTTGGAATTCCAACTTGATGAATTGCCCTGTCCACACGCAATTGCTGCTATTAATAAGAGATATTTGCAAAAATCTGATTACTGCTCAAAATGGTATTCAAAGAAACATGGTTCAAAACATATGAAGAACATGTGAATACTGTGGGAGATCAAAATTCATAGGATATTCCATAAAATGTAGAATCTGAGATAAAAAAAACCTCCCAATGTAGAGATTTTACAAGGAAGAAGACAAAAGAAGAGGCATATCCCTGCAACTAAATCAGTACCATTGAAGTCTATCAAATGCTCGTTGTAAACAAATTGGGCATAACAGAACAACTTGCTTGTCTTCTCCAGCACCTCATCTATATTCCAAGAAACATGCTGAAAAATACTCCAACGTTCAATAATCCTTGGTCTAAATTTAGACTTTCATTATTGAATAATATATGTGAAATGTGATTATTTTCGTAGAAATAAAAAAAAAAAGCTCTTATATTGAAAAAATACTCTTTTATATATTGCTTGAAGTACAAACCACTAATTCTTGTTGCGCGGATTACAGGTTTGGTTGCATTTTAAAAAAGTACGCAATGACTTCAGCGAGAAAAAACTATAAGTGAAATACATATCTTTAACACACACACACACACACATACACAAAAAAATATATGTATAACAAAACTTCTGTATCTTTAGACTGACGTTTTAGAAAATGAATTAAATAACTTCACCATATTCTCTCCGAAGTTTGGAAAAAATCATTACAAAAATTGCGGACTTAAGCATAAAAGGTTCAAGTTTCTAACTTATATATACTAACTTCAGCTTATAAGGCATGAAGTTTTATGTTGACATACTATGTTATTACATTAAAATTAACAAAACACGACCATCATCAAAACATTAACAAAACAAAAAGAAGAGCCATAAAAAACATTAACAAAAAACACAGAAGAAAAACATTAAAAAAAAGGATTACAAAAACTAAGCATCATCACCATCATCAGAACAGTACTCATCAATTTCTCGATATATCTTATCATCATCCGAATCAGAGATAACTATAGGATACTCGGGCAAAAGACCACAAAGTCCAATAAGACTTCAACTTGTTGAATTCAGCACGCAACTGACTTTGTTCAACTATTACTCTGTCCATAAGATAAGGAAGACTCTTCAAGCTGTTTTGCAGCTTGGCATAGTCGTCGCAGATGGGAAACTTAAAAATATCAAACTGATGGACAACCTTGTCAAACAATGTTGAATAACCTTCACAATTGCGTTCGAGGTTCAGCCTGTTCTGGAATGATTTGTCGGCAAAAAATTATGGTCTGATTCTTTCTCAATCAGCCTTTATTTTATCCCACTTCTGCATAAGATTAGACATCGGTACGTTATTGTTCCAATCAGACTTCAAACTCTCCCACTTCTGCATAATTTCATCCATTGTAAGCTTCCTACTTTCGCTAGCACCAGACGTTGTTTATTTAAAAAAAGCTAAATGGCCAAGGAGGAATATAAATTTAAAAAAATATGATAGAAGTCTATGGATGACTATGAAATTTTCAAGTGAAGAGATTATTAATATAGGCAAAGAGTGCACCTAATCAATTTAATATCTATAAATACAAAGCTAACTTTTCAGGTCTGTTTACTATTTTCCGTTCATAAAAATTGAATGTAACAAGATAAGTAGTTGGTAAAACAAAACAACTAGGTTGTAAATGCAAAAATAAATGTAACTTCAGCCTAGTAAGTCCACAATTTTTCTAGAGTAAAAAAATAACTTCAGCCTGAAAAGTTTTCACATAATCAAATCGAAAATGCTTCATTTATTATTTGTAAATGCAAAAGTAACTTTTCATCTCATTTACTATTTGGTCAGACAGATTTAAATGTAAGATGAAGTAGGTGATAAAAGACAAAAAGTAGCTAGTAAATTCAAAAATATAAGTATCAAGTTAAAAAAATACCAAAACATGTTGAAGTTTTGCCCTGCAGTCCGAAGGTTAGCAATGAGTTTCCCATAAAAACTTCAGAATAAAAATGCTGAAGTTATATAGGTCATGTGCTAAAACTTCAGACTGAACGTGCTAAAGTTTTTCCATGCAGCCTGAGGGTTAGCAATGAGTTTCCCATAAAAAACTTCATAACAAAAATGCTGAAGTTATTTAGTTCATGTGCTAAAACTTCAGAGTGAACATGCTGAAATTTTTTTGTTCATTTCCTAACACTTCACACTAAACATGCAGAAGTTAAAACTTTATGCTAATATCCTAATATGTTAAATATGTTAATGAACTTTTTGTCCTACAGTCAACACTTTTTATCCAAAACTTCAGCCTAAACAAGAAGAAGTTATTGAGTCATGCTGAAGTTTAGCATGCTGAATTTTCACAAAAATATACTTAAGTTCTTGATAAAAGAGACAAAAGTATTTGATACAATCCAAGACAACTAAAAGACCAATTAACACGAATAGAACAAAAGTTTAAAAGACATGCATCACATAATTCATAAAAACTAATTATATTCACAAATCAAATTTTGCTTTCACTTACATCCTTGAAAAAAAAATTGTTTTTCATTTACAAGTTATTCTCTATCGAAAAAATTCACATAGAGTGTCTTCATATTCTCCATAGTCATGTCCTAGTTTCTCTTCTGGAGTTTCATAACCGCTATCTTGTTTCCACTATCCATGAGCCCAAAGATTTGCAGTCAATTCTCTCCTGAATGTCAACACATGTGTAACGACCCAACCGGTTATTTTGAGCAGTTGCACTTTGCTATATTATTTGAGGGCATGAGTAGCTCTGTGTGATGTATCATGACTTATGTGAATCGTCGATTTTGGTTTTCAGGTTATTCGGAATTGATTTAGAAGAATGATCCTCACCTAGAAGCTTCAAATTGGAAAGGTTTGACCAAGTTTGACTTTTTGAGAATTTGACCCTAGAACGGAGTTTTGATGGTTCCGTTAGGTCCATATAGTGATTTTGGACTCGGGTGTATGCCCGGATTTTCATTTGGATGTTTCTAGAAGGTTTCGGCACTAATTGGCGAAAATTTGGAAATTCGAAGGCTTGGAAAGTTTATAAGTTTGACCGGTAGTTGACTTTGAACTTATTGGATTCAAATTTTGGTTCCAGGACTTGGAATAGATTCTTCATGTCATTTGGGACTTGTGTGCAAATTTTGAGTTCATTCCGGGATGATTTGATATGTTTCGGCGCTTGTTTTGGAAATTTGAAAGTTCAAAGTTCATTGGTTCGAATTTGAGGTGTGATTCGTCGCTTTGATGTTATTATGTGTGTTTTGAGGCCTCGAGTGAGTCCGTGTTATATTATTTGACTTGTGGGTATGATTGGACGGGGTCCCGAGGGGCTCGGGCGTGTTTCGGATTGATTGGATCATTTTCTTTAGTATTTCAGCTGATGGTTCTGGAGTTCCGCACCTACGAGTAGTATTGTGCAGGTGTGATGGCCGCATGTGCGCAAGAAGTCATGGCTGGATCTCATCACGAATGCGGAGGAAAGATCGCACCTGCGGATGCGCAGAAGCAAAAACTGTTCCGCATGTGTAAGGGGGTCGGCTGGTGAGCGTGGTCGCAGATGAGACAATCTGACCGCAGATGCAGTGGTCGCAGATGCAACAATTTGATCGCAGATGCAGAATTGCTGGGCAGAATGATAAATACAAGGGTTCGCGATTTTGGATTTATTTTGACATTTTCAAGCTCGAATTTAGGCGATTTTTGGAGCAAATTTCATCACAAAGATTGAGGTAAGTGTTCTTTACTCGGTTTTGATTATATTATATGAATCTATCTTTGATTTTAGCTTTTGGTTGATGATTTCTAAAGAGGGAATTTGGGGTTTTGACCTAAAGTTTCATAATATGAATTTTTGAGTTTTGAACATCGAATTGGAGTCAGATTTGAGTGAAACTAGTATGGTTGGACTTGTAATTGAATGGGTTGTCGGATTTTGTGAGTTTTGTCGGGGTCTGAGGTGCGGGCCCGGGCTGGGATTTTGGGCCGATTTCGGGCTTTGATTCAAGTTTCGATCTTTTATGATCGGGATTAGTTCCTTTTGCATTGTTTGATGTATTTGAATTGTTGTGGGTCAGTTTCAAGCCGTTTAGAGGTCGGAACGCGCGGAATGGCATCCTTGGAGCATTGCTTGTCCTGCTCGGCATTGGTATTGGCTCATTCGAGGTAAGTAACTCTTCTAAATTTAGTGTTGAGGGTATGAAACTCCACAATACATGTTATGTGATTGGTATTGAGGTGATGCACATGCTAGGTGACGGGTGTGTGGGCGTGCACCTTGTGAATTGGGACCCTGAGATTCCCATGGCACTGTATAGTGGCCCTATCTTATTGTTATATGTGTCTCCACCATGTGATATAGTAATTGAGCTGTCAATCATGCTAGATATCATGCTTAGACTTATGTCGTCGATGTCGATACTATTGGGACCCTTTGAGGTCATTTCTGCTGTAGAGTTACATGTTTTCATTGTTTTATGTACTCAGTCATACGCACTCATATGCATATCATATCTCAGTCTCTCTTGTTATTCATTGATACATCACATCATCATATTTGGGCTAGTTTCATGACATTGTGAGCCTGAGAGAGAGATACTGGAGAGATTGATGATTGAGTGAGGCCGAGGGCCTGATTTTGAAGATATTTATGAGTGAGGCCGAGGGCCTGATTGTGAGGATATTTATGAGTGAGGCCGAGGGCCTGATTATGATGCTTTTTTTTTTGAGCGGGCTGCATGCCGCAGCATGTTTGATATAGGCCGAGGGACTCATTGATTTATGCCATGATTGGCTTTATATAGCGCTTGCGCTATAGGAGCCCCACTGGAGCCTGTACACACCCCTAGTGAGCGCAGGTACCTACTGAGTGATGATTTCCCGAGGGGATGCATATGAGTGATGTTTACCCGAGGGGCTGTATATGAGTGACATTGCCCGAGGGGCTGTAACGACCCGGTCCATCGTTACGTAGAACCTGCATTATAATTGTTGTTATTGACTTGTAATAGGTTGGTTATTCTATTATTGATATGTTAGAGTTGTTGGCTTAAAATCGAATAGTTGTAGTGAGAGTTCAGTCATTTAGCATTTAAAAATAACCTTAAAATGGGAAAAGTCAACTAAGAGTTGACTTATTAGTAAACGACCTCAAAATGCGGATTTTATGGCTCTTCTAGCTTCGTTAGGTGATTTGGGACTTAGGAGTGTGTTCAAAATAATTTTGTAATGTTCGGTGTAGAATTAGGCTTGAATTGGCGAAAATTAATTTTGATGATTTTCGGTCGGCAGTGGAAAATAGGCTATCGGGGTCGGAATGGAATTCAAAAAGTTGGAAAAGGTTCATAATGTCATTTTAGATATGTCTGCAAAATTTCAGGTCAATCGGAGTTGTTTTGGATAGATTCGGCATCGTTGGTGGATTTTAGAAATTCCAAAGTTCTTAGGCTTGAATCCGATTTGAGTTTGGTGTTTTGATGTTAGTTTTGGTGTTTTGAGAGTGCAAATAAGTTTTAATGATGTTATGTGACGTGTTAGTATGTTTATTTGGGGTCCCGAGGGGCTCGGGATTAAATTCGGGTGCTTAACGGAGGTTTGGGCTTGGAAATTGCAGCAATACAGCTGCTGGTGCTAGTGTAACCGCACCTGCGGAAGTTTGACCGCGGGTGCGGGCCCGCAGGTGAGGTTAGGGGACCGCAGGTGCGTTCTCGCAGGTGCAAGTAAGTGGGTCGCAGGTGCGGAAACCCTGGGCAAAAATATAAATTAGACCTTCCGCGACCCTAACATATTTTTACTCCATTGTTGTACGGAAGAGAGTTTTTGAGGCGATTTTTGAAGGGGAAAATCAGTGTTCTTCATAGAGGTAAGTATTGATCATTAAAACTAAATTATGGGTGATTATAGAACATAATCTCAGTATTAATTCATGAAAATCAGTAGAAAAATGTGGGTTTAGGGCTTGATATTATGAGACCTTTAGAGATTGATTTGAGGGGTCAAACGAACTCCGATTTTAGTGTTCTTTATATGTACGGACTCGTGAGATGATGAAGAACAGTTTTGTATAAAAATGTCTGAGTTTCGGGACGCGGGCCTGGGGCTCGGGTTTTGACCAAATTCGGGTTTTTGAGCTAAATTTGATATTTTTCGATTGGAATTTATTCCTTAAGCATAAATTGATGATAAAAATCTGAACTTGGTAGATTTGGAGCCTTCGGAAGTTGATACGAGAGGCACGCATGTTGCGGAATAGTTTTCGGGCTAGTTTTGAGGTAAGTAATGTCTTTAAATTCTGTCCTGAGGGTATGAAACCCCGGCCTATGCACCCTTTCACGGGTTTTGAAATGCAAAGGTTGAAACTTTGGAAATATCTTCCTATTTAGGGGACTATTGAGTTGCTAAACCAACTTTTCAGCCTATGCTTAATTGGTATTATTTTATTATGATATGATTTGGGCTGTAAGCCGTGTTTGGGGCCTAGTTCCGATCTGTTTTCCCCTTGGGACTTATGTTTACAATATTTTCCTCACCGATATGTTATGATTTTTCACTAAGTCTTTCCCTGATAAATTGTTTTGAAACTCAAGAGTATTTGATACTATTTATTGAAAAAATGAAACACTGTTTTGGGTCGAGAACCCGGTATGTTTATGGCCTAAGGGAAAATTGAGAGTGTCTGACTGAGTGAGGCTTTCAGGCCTATATTGTGAGGAGGCTTTCAGGCCTTATATGAGGGAGGCTTTCAGGCCTATATTGTGAGGAGGCTTTCAGGACTTATATGAGGGAGTCTTTCAGGCTTATATTGTAAGGAGGCTTTCAGGCCTTATTTTTTTATAGCGCTTGGGTTGTAGGAGCCCCTCCGGAGTCTGTACACACCCCCAGCGAGCACAGGTACCTATTGAGTGATGATTATTTCCGCGGGGTTGATTCTGAGTGATGATTGATACTGAGTGATGATTATTTCCCGTGGGCTGTTACTGAGTGATTGAGAGAATGCCTGAGGGGAAACTGTTACGAGAAATGATTTTAGCCCGAGAGGCAGATTTATGATGATTTTTCTAAGTTTTCGAACTATGATTTACTTCGTTTTCAAACTGATTTTTACTGAGAGTTTTACTGAGATATACTGATATTACACTTGTTTCAAAGGATTTGTGGAAACTGATTTCGAACTTATGTATTTGACAAATACTACTTGGTGATTTGGTGTTTTACTGGCTTTTGTGAAATTGTGTATATGTACTATGTGTTCTATAATTCTCAGACTGTGATTTATTTTCATTACTACTGAGTTGGCGTACTCATAAAGACTCTTTGTGCCTTTGTACACAGATTCGGGTGACGATCCGGAGCAGTAGCTATCCTTACTCGTAACATCAGTTCACGAGATTTCGAGGTAGCTGCCCAGCATCCACAGCTTCTGCATTTCCCTTCCTTATTTTGTTTTTGCAATTGATACGGAGACGTATATTATACTATTAGCAGAGTTAGATTTATTTTATTCTTAGATGCTCATGACTATTGACTGCAGTCTTGGGAGGTTTTGTTTAGAGTTGTTAGACTATTATTGGGACGCTAAGACTTAATTATATGTTATGGTTGTTGCTTATTATTAAATTGTGAACTTTTATAATTGAACAAATGCGTAGTAATGAGATGGTTGGCTAGCCTAGTTCCACGATAGGCGCCATCACGGCCTGTTAGGATTTGGGATTGTGACAAGTTGGTATCAGAGATCTAGGTTACATAGGAATCAACGGTCATGAGCAGGTTCAGTAGAGTCTTGCAGATCGGTATGGAGACGTTTGTACTTATCTTCAAGAGGCTGCAGAACTCTTAGGAAACATCTATATCTTTTTGAACTCTTTCGTGCCAATCTATTGATTCTTGAAATCTAAACTTATGGTGTTTCATTATCTCACAGATGGTGAGGACACGCAATATCGATCAGGGTGAACAGGCACCAGCCAGACCCACAAGGGGTCGGGGTCGGGGTAGAGCTGGGGGACCTTCCCGTGCAGCAGCCGGGACAGTGACACAGGATCCCTCTATCGTTCAGGATCAAGTTCCCACCGACGTTGCTCCAGCGGGACAGTCTTAAGCACCTGATGTGCCTATTGTTATTCCAGGTCTTCAGGAGACCCTGGCTCAGATGTTGACGGTGTCTTCCAGTTTAGCTCAGGCAGTGGCTATGACCACTACTTCCAATGCAGCTCAGGCCGGGGGAAGCAATCAGACTCCAGCTGCCCGGGAAACTGATCCAGTTGTACGAGGTATTCAGGTACCGGGAGCAGCCCCAGATCAGCCAGTTGATCCGGTTCAGGGTTATGTGGTCCTTGTTATGCCTGAGGATGAGCAGCGCAGGTTGGAGAGGTTCAGCAGACTTCAGCCTCCGACCTTCAGCGGAACAGAGGGCGAGGATGCCCAAGGTTTTCTTGATAAATGTCAGAAGATGCTTCGTACTGCGGGTATTCTGGAGACCAGTGGGGTTTCATTTGCTACTTATCAGTTTGCTTGTGCGTATCAGGATATTTGCGGATGGTCTCACGTACCAGCTTCGGATTTTGATGACCAGAGAGAGGGTGTCTGGATCCACGTTTGAGCAGGTTGTTGATATAGCTCGGAGCATTGAGTCAGTTCGCAGGCAGGAGCGTGAGGAGAGGGTGGATAAGAGGCCTCGGGGATCAGGTAATTTTAGTGGTGCCCCTCCTAGAGGGCAATTTCAGCCTAGCAGAGGTCGTCTATTTAGACCTCCACAGCCAGCTCGCCCAGCTTACAGTGGTGTATCGTCAAGGCAGGGTCCTCGCAATTCTCATCAGGGACATTCATCTTTTAGTGCCCTTCCAGCTCAGAGCTCCGCCCCAGTATTATCTTATCAGGGTTCGTCTATGCATGGTTCGTTTGGTGGTTATCAGGGTGGCAGAGGTTCTCGTTCATTTTTATCTCCAGTTTCAGGTGGTTGTTATGAGTGTGGAGAGTTCGGACATGGGCGGAGGCAGTGTCCCTGTCATCCTAGTAGTTTGTCCCAGCAGAGGTTTCAGCCCTCGGCTTCAGCCCCAGTCACTTCACCACCTACCCAGGCAGCTAGGGGTGGTGGTCAGGCAGATAGAGGCTGCATTAGAGGGGGAGGTCGAGCAGGTGGAGGCCATACACGTATTGATTCACTTTCAGCTAGGCCTGATGCTATGGGATCAGATGCGGTGATTACAGGTACTATTTCGTGTTGTCACACTGATGCTTTGGCTTTATTTGACCCTAATTCCACGTACTCGTATGTCTCATCCTATTTTTCTCACTTCCTGAATATTCCCCGTGAGTCTTTAGTTAACTATGTTCATGTTTCGACTACGGTGGGTGATACTATTGTTGTGGACCGTGTGTATCGATCGTGTCTTATATCTATTGGGGGTCTGGAGACCCGAGTGGACTTGATATTACTCTGTATGGTCGATTTTGATGTAATTCTGGGCATGGATTGGTTATCCCCATCATGCTACTATTGATTGTCACGCTAAGACCGTGACCCTGGCTATGCCCGGAGTTCTGAGAGTTGAGTGGAAAGGGTCTATAGAGCACATGCCTAGCAGAGTGATTTCTTATTTAAAGGCTCAGCGTATGGTTGAGAAAGGGCGTGAGTCCTACCTTGCTTTTGTGAGGGATGTTAGTAGTGAGACTCCATCTGTTGATTTTGTCCCTGTAGTCCATGATTTTTCGGACGTATTTCCTGCAGACCTGCCAGGCATGCCACCTGACAGGGATATTGATTTTGGTATTGACTTGGTGCCCGACACTCAGCCTATTTCTATTTCACTTTACCGTATGGCACCAACAGAGTTGAAAGAATTGAAGGATCAGCTTCAGGAACTCTTAGATAAGGGGTTCATCTGACCTAGTGTGTCGCCTTGGGGTGCTCCGGTGTTGTTTATGAAAAAGAAGGATGGCTCCATGCGTATGTGCATTGATTATAGACAGTTGAATAAGGTTACGGTGAAGAACCGGTATCCTTTACCTCGTATTGATGACTTATTTGATCAGCTTCAGGGAGCTAAGGTGTTCTCCAAGATTGACTTAATTTCTGGGTATCATCAGCTAAAGATTCGGGACTCTGACATTCCTTGACTACTTTCAGGACCAAATAAGGTCATTATGAGTTTTTGGTTATGTCATTTGGGCTGACCAATGCCCCAGCCGCGTTCATGCAATTGATGAACATCGTGTTTCAGCCTTACCTTGATTCATTTGTCATTGTGTTCATTGATGACATCCTGGTTTATTCTCGTAGCCAGGAAGGGCATGCTCAACACTTGAGGGCTGTGTTACAGAGATTGAGGGAGGAGAAGCTTTATGCAAAGTTCTTAAAGTATGAGTTTTGGCTTGGTTCAGTGGATTTCTTGGGGCACGTGGTGTCTAGTGAGGGTATTCAGGTTGATCCGAAGAAGATTGAGGCGGTGCAGAGTTGTCCCAAGCCGTCCTCAGCTACAGAGATTCGGAGTTTCCTTGGTTTAGCGGGGTATTAGCGTCGTTTTGTGGAGGGATTCTCTTATATTGCTTCACCATTGACTAGATTGACCCAGAAGGGTGCTCCATTCAGATGGTCTGACGAGTGTGAGGAGAGCTTTCAGAAGCTCAAGTCAGCATTGACCACAGCTCCGGTTTTGGTGTTGCCTACTGGTTCGAGTTCTTACACAGTCTATTGTGATGCTTCTAGAGTTGGTTTGGGAGCGTTGTTGATGCAGGACGGTAGGGTGATTGCCTACGCATCGAGACAGTTGAAGGTGCATGAGAAGAATTACCCAGTGCACGATCTTGAGTTGGTTGCCATTGTTCATGCCTTAAAGATTTGGCGGCATTACTTGTATGGGGTACAGTGTGAGATTTTCACTGATCATCGTAGCTTCCAATATCTTCTAAGGCAGAAGGACTTGAATTTGCATCACAGGAGATGGTTAGATCTTCTCAAGGATTATGATCTTACTATTTTGTATCACCCGGGGAAGGCCAATGTGGTGGCTGATGCCTTGAGTCGCAGAGCCGAGAGTTTGGGGAGTCTAGTCTACTTTTCAGCAGCAGAGCAACCATTACCACTTGATGTCTAGGATTTAGCGGGTCAGTTGGTGAGATTGGATTTTTCAGACCCTCCATGGGTGGTAGCTAGCATGGCTTCCCGGTCTTCTTTATTTGATCAGATTAAGGCACGACAGTATTATGACCGCCACTTGTTAGTTCTTAAGGATAGAGTTCGTCGGGGTGATGCCCGGGATGTGACTATTGGTGATGATGGAGTTATGAGGATGCAGGGTTGTATTTGCGTGCCCAATGTGGATGCTATTCAAGAGCAGTTCGCGGTATTCTATTCATCTGAGTGCTGCGAAGATGTTCCAGGATCTGAGAGAGCAGTATTGGTGGAGGCGGATGAAGAGATATATTGTTGAGTATGTAGCTCGGTGTCTCAACTGCCAACAGGTCAAGTATGAGCACCAGAGACCAGGTGAATTACTTCAGAGGTTAGTTATTCCGGAGTGGAAGTGGGAGCGGATTACTATGGACCTTGTAGTTGGGCTTCCACGGACTTCAAAGGGCTTTGATGCGATTTGGGTCATTGTGGATAGATTTACCAACTCCGCGCATTTCATTCCTGTCAGTACTACTTATACTTCAGCGCAGTTAGCTGGTATTTACCTTAAGAAGGTTGTCCGGTTGCATGGAGTTCCGGTTTCTATTATTTCTGACAGAGGTACTCAGTTCACATCTCAGTTTTGGAGGGTCGTGCAGAGAGGCATGGGTACTGATGTAGAGTTGAGCAATGCATTTCACCCGCAGACCGACGGGCAGTCGGAACGGACTATTCAGATTTTGGAGGACATGTTACGGGCTTGTGTGATTGATTTTGGTGGTTCATGGGATCAGTTTCTGCCACTAGCAGAGTTTGCATATAATAACAGCTACCAGTCCAGTATTCAGATGGCCCCGTATGAGGCTTTATATGGTAGGAGGTGTAGATCTCCGGTTTGTTGGTTCGAGCCTGGTGAGGCTAAGTTATTGGGCACAGATTTGATTCAGGATGCGTTGGAGAAGGTGAAGTTGATTCAGGAGCGACTTCGCACGGTGCAGTCTGGGCAGAAGAGTTATGCGGACCGGAAGGTTCGGGATGTGTCTTTTATGGAAGGTGATAAGGTATTGCTAAAGGTATCACCCATGAAGGGTGTTATGAGGTTCGGAAAGAGAGGAAAGCTAAGTCCACGGTTTATTGGTCCTTTTGAGGTGCTTCAGAAGGTTGGAGAGGTGGCTTATAGACTTGCCTTGCCACCCAGTCTATCAAGCGTTCATCCGGTATTTCATGTGTCGATGCTCAGAAAATATGTTGGTGACCCGTCTCATGTGTTAGACTTCAGCACAGTTCAGCTCGAGGGTAATATGTCATATGAGGTTGAGCCAGTAGCTATTTTAGCTCGCGAGGTCAGAAAGTTGAGGTCTAAGTATATAGCATGAGTGAAGGTGCATAAGAGAGGTCAGCCAATGGAGGAGGCTACTTGGGAGACCGAGCGGGAGATGCAGAGCAAATATCCCCACTTGTTTGAGACTCCAGGTATGTTTCTAGACCCGTTCGATGACGAACGTTTGTTTAAGAGGGGGAGAATGTAACGACCCGGTCTGTAGTTATGTAGAACCTGCATTATAATTGTTGTTATTGACTTGTCATAGGTTGGTTATTCTGTTATTGATATGTTATAATTGATGGGCTTGAAATCGAATGGTTGTAGTGAGAGTTCAGTTATTTAGCCTTTAAAAATAGCCTTAAAATGGGAAAAGTCAACTGAGAGTTGACTTATTAGTAAATGACCTCGGAATGCGGATTTTATGGCTCGGATAGCTTCATTAGGTGATTTGGGACTTAGGATTGTGTTCAGAATAATTTTGTGATGTCCGGTGTAGAATTAGGCTTGAATTGGCGAAAGTTAGTTTTGATGATTTCTGATCGGCAGTGGAAAATAGGCTATCGGGGTGGCGACCTGGAATTCTGACAGTTGGAATAGGTTCGTAATTTCATTTTGGATATGTTTGCATAATTTCAGGTCAATTAGAGTTGTTTTGGATAGCTTCGGCATCGTTGGTGGATTTTAGAAATTTCAAAGTTCTTAGGCTTGAATCCGATGTAATTTTGGTGTTTTGATGTTAGTTTTGGTGTTTTGAGAGTGCAACTGAGCTTGAATAATGTTATGTGACGTGTTGGTATGTTTGGTTGGGGTCCCGAGGGGCTCGGTATTGAATTCGGGTGGTTAACGGAGGTTTGGGCTTGGAAATTGCAGCAATACAGTTGCTGGTGCTGGTGTAACCGCACCTGCGGAAGTTTGACCGCAGGAGCGGGCAGTGGGTCACAGGTGCGGAAGGGTCGCAGGTGAGGTTAGGGGACTGCAGGTGCAGTCTCGCAGGTGCGAGTAAGTGGGTCGCAGGTGCGGAAACCCTGGGCAAAAATATAAATTAGACCTTCCGCGACCCTAACATATTTTTACACCATTGTTATACGGAAGAGAGCTTTTAGGGCGATTTTTGAAGGGGAAAATCAGTGTTCTTCATATAGGTAAGTATTTTGATCATTACAACTCAATTATGGGTGAATAGAACATAATATCAGTATTAATTCATGAAAATAGTAGAAAAATGTGGGTTTAGGGCTTGAGATTATGAGACCTTTATGGATTGATTTGAGGGGTCAAATGAACTCCGATTTTAGTGTTATTTATATGTACGGACTCGTGAGATGATGAAGAACAGTTTTGTATAAAAATTTCTGAGTTTCGGGATGCGGTCCCGGGGGTAGGGTTTTGACCAAATTCGGATTTTTGAGCTAAATTTGATATTTTTCGATTGGAATTTATTCCTTAAGCATAAATTGATGATAAAAATCTGAAATTGGTAGATTTGGAGCCTTCAGAAGTTGATACGAGAGGCAAGCATGTTGCGGAATAGTTTCCGAACTAGTTTTGAGGTAAGTAATATCTTTAAATCCTGTCCTGAGGGTATGAAACCCCGGACTATGTACCCTTTCACGGGTTTTGAAATGCAAAGGTTGAAACTTTGGAAATATATTCCTATTTAGGCGACTATTGAGTTGTTAAACCGACTTTTAAGCCTATGCTTAATTGGTATTATTTTATTATGATATGATTTGGGTTGTAAGCCGTGTTTGGGGCCTAGTGCCGATCTGTTTTCCCCTTTGAGGTTGTGTACTATATTTTCCTCACCGATATGTTATTATTTTTCACTCAGTCTTTCCTAATAAATTGTTTTGACACTCAGAGTATTTGATACTATTTATTGAAAAAATAAAAAATTGTTTTGGGTCGACAACCCGGTATGTTTATGGCCTAAGGGAAAATTGAGAGTGTCTGACTGAGTGAGGCTTTCAGGCCTATATTGTGAGGAGGCTTTCAGGCCTTATATGAGGGAGGCTTTCGGGCCTTATGTTATTATAGCGCTTGGGCTGTAGGAGCCCCTCCGGAGTATGTACACACCCCCAGTGAGCGCAGGTACCTATTGAGTGATGATTATTGTCTGCGGGGCTGTTACTGAGTGATTGAGAGAATGCCTGAGGGGAAACTATTACGAGAAATGATTTTAGCCTGAGGAGCATATTTATGATGATTTTTCTAAGTTTTTGAACTATGATTTACTTCGTTTTCAAACTGATTTTTACTGAGAGTTTTACTGAGATATACTGATATTACATTTGTTTCAAAGGATTTTTGGAAACTGATTTCGAACATATGTATTTGACAAATACTACCAGGTGATTTGGTGTTTTACTGGCTTTTGTGAAATTGTGTATCTGTACGGTGTGTTCTATAATTCTCAAACTGTGATTTATTTTCATTACTACTGAGTTGGCGTATAAAGACTCCATGTGCCTCTGTGCACAGATTTAGGTGACGATCTGGAGCAGTAGTTGTCCTTGCTCGTAGCATCAGTTCACGAGATTTTGAGGTAGCTGCCCAGCGTCCACAGCTTCTCCATTTCCCTTCCTTATTTACTTTTAGCAATTGATTCGGAGACGTATATTATAGTATTAGAAGAGTTAGATTTATTTTATTCTTAGATGCTCATGACTATTGACTCCAGTCTTGGGAGGTTTTGTTTAGAGTTGTTAAACTATTATTGGGACGCTAAGACTTAATTACATTAGTCTATTCTATGGTTGCTGCTTATTATTAAATTGTGAACTTTTATAATTGAAATGCGTAGTAATGAGATGGTTGGCTAGCCTAGTTCCATGATAGGCGCCCTCACGGCCTATTAGGATTTGGGGTCGTGACAGAGGCTGTATATGAGTGACTGGGAGGACTGAGTGAATTGATGCTCGGAGAGCTTGCAAATGGTTTTGTCACTGAGTTGCATCACATTTGATATACACATTTGACATACATGCATAGAAATGCATTTTTCCTCATGTTATATAGTATCACGTTATTCATGACTTTTTACACACATTGGTATATGAGTACAGAGAGGTGTTTTTGCACTTGATATTTGGAAATAAAATTAAACCTCTTACTTATTGTTGAACGGATTTTGAGAAAAACCACAGTTTTCAAACTTACCTGTATTTTTGGCATTTTCGGCAAAGGAACTGAGTTTCACTAAAAATATTTGAAAAGCATGCCTATTTTCCTGAAACTGTGAACGGGTTGAGCCCTTTTACTTCTGAGATACCCTTTTATTACTTGTATTATGTTGTTATGGATTGTTGTAGAATACAGGTATTGGACCCGACCTTGTGATAGCTCGTCACTACTTTCAACCTAAGGTTAGGTTTGTTACTTACTCAGTACATGGGGTCAGTTGTACTGATACTACACTTCTGCACAATGCGTGCAGATGTTGGCTGCAGTTGCTGTTGTGTTTGAGGGTTGCTGGATTTGAAGATGTACCTGCGTCCATATTGTAGCTGCCTCTGTTGTTCAGGGTAGCCTTAGATTAAATTGTGTTGTTTATGTACTTTTCAAATAGACGATGTATTTATTTCATTTCCGCTTTGTAAACTCTATTCTTAGAAGCTCATGATTTGTATTACCAGTCCTTGGGAAATGTAATAGATTCAGATAATTTATTCTGTTTAATTGACTTATTAAGATTATTGAAATTTGTTAGTTATTAGTTGGCTTACCTAGCGAGTTGGGTTAGGTGACATCACGACTAGCGGATTTTGGGTCGTGACAGCATGACTTTGATTTAATTTGAAGACATTTTCTTGCTTCAACTGCATATCAAGGAACTTAAGAGCACATATACCACAATCGAAACTACAAAAATAACATGGAAAAAATTGAATATTAGTTAACACATGAAGAAAAAACAACAAAAATAAGATGCAAAGTAAACATATGCCAAACACGTACTTGTTATTTTGTAGGGATGTGTTCATCCATTTAGTCGTAAATTTTTCCAGAGGATTTTCCCCATAAATGCATTTGAGACAGTGTGGGATCAACAGGGCATAATTTTGGACATGTTCAACTGCACGCTCATATGGTGTATTGCTCATGGAATCATACACATATATAGTTTTTTTTCAAAGTGCAGAATTCCAAGAAAGTAGTGCGCAGATGTCTGGACCGACCTTGGCTTAAGTCGAAATGGAATGAATACTTTTTCGGCAAATGCCCATGTGATACCACATGAAAGGTCAATGTCCCTTACGTAGTTGGCCACATTTTCACCAGTTGATTCTTCAATAAGCCAAGTAAACTCGGTAAGATCCTCGATCTCCACTTCTTCTTCTTCATAATCCACATATTCCTATTTTTTGGCAGTCCTCTTTCTCTTTGAGTTGCTCTTTTTCCCTTCCATTTTTTTCCTCCATTCTCTTTTCCTTCCTTATTCTAATTTTCTCCTTTTGTTCATCTGAAGGCTGAACACTAGACAACTTAGTCATATACTGATCAAAAATTAAATTTGTTATTGCACATCTTGATTTTGGATAACTTGGAAGGTGAAAGCAATATTTCTTGCGCAAGAAATATACGCCCACTTCAATATTCTGGAAATGAACAACAACAAAAGAAAATATATGAAATAAAAAATTCCAGCATGCATAAGTATGAAGTTTAGAAAAACGCAATACAAAACTACAAACCACGTGACAAAAACTTAAGCATATTCAGTATGAAGTGTTAGGAAATAATCTAAAAAACTTCAGCACGTTTGATTTAAAGTTGAGAAATAAAACTTCAAACTAAAACGAGAGACTGCATGCCAAAAACTTCATCAAGTTTAGTCTGAAGTTTACCAAGTTATAGTACAAAAACTTTAAAACAAACATAAGCTTAAGTTTTGGGAAATACAGTTGAAAACCAATTCAAAAAACAAACTTAATAACTTACTTCATCCGAAAGATCAGAGGTAGGATCCACAAGATTGGTAAAGAATGACTTTGGAATGTCAATTCCAACTAATCTGAATGGCTTGGAATTATATTCACTGGCATCCGTCTTCAACCAGTCTGTAAATATTTGCATCAATCCACTGTCTTGATTAACATAATGGAAGGGACACTTTCGTGTAGTCTTTCCTACTTCCAATCTTTCCCCCTTCGCTTTTGTTTAGGAATGACGTAAAGAGATTACAACCAAATACTCTCCATACGAATCATTTTCCCTATTTTAGTTGTTTTCTTTTTGCTTGCTCTTCCTGCTGTTCCGTCACAATTAACTGTTGCAGTTCAGCAGCAGGGGGAAAATCCACAGCCATGGCGGCAGTTACTTGACCAACTCCATGTTGTTCACGATGTTCTTGTCTCTCTTCACCAACAACAACAACAGTCGAATTACCTTCTGAACCAGTCCCTTCTGTACTACCCAGCGAAAATGAACGTAACTTGAAGTTGGGGATATCACTGGTGTCACTCAAAATATTAGGAAAAATGGACATCTTCCTTATCTTAGGATTTGGAAGAAGTTGTGATGCATAATATGAGATATGCAAAATCAAGGAAAATATATACATAAATACAACTGATATAAAACACACATTAGGCAAAAAAAACACCTTGTAACTGAATTGCAGAAATAACTACCTGGTTTAAGTGTTGTGACACAGATGGTGTTTGCATTCCAACTGATCCACTTCCATTACCTTCAGATACGCCTATATCTTCATGCAATAAAATATACTAAATAATACTGACTAAATTTTAAAAATAATACAAACACACTTCATACCTGTGTGTGAGTCAATAGGTGTGAATAGATGTATTTCTCCTTTTTCATAAAGCCGAATGAGCTCACCAATTTATTTTTCAGCTGCATTAAGTCTTTCTGAATAATCATCAAAAAGCATAAAAAAGAAAAGAAAGTATGTAAAATTTCAAACTGAAAATATATACTTGGATCAAATGTAATAAATTCATGATTTATAGAATACCTTGACGTTTGTCTTCCACTGCGGTTTCGCCAGACTGCATGCCTTTTTCGATCTCAGCAACTCCAGCTTCATTCAATTGTGCAGCAACGGCGTCGAGGAGCATTTGAGTATTCTCTCGAAAGACTTTCTCAACTCTATCTTCATGCAATGCAGCAGCATCAGAGAATTTTTGAGTTGTATCAATTGAAGCAACACTATTTTCAACGTCCACTGTATATTCATAAAGAGGGGGGAGGGAGATATATATATATATATATATATATATATATATATATATATATATATATATATATATATATATATATATATATATATATATATATATATATATATATATATATTTATGCCTGTAGTGAAAACTTCCTATGTCTCTACACCTAAAATTTCTTGGCAAATAGCTATTGCGTCCGTAAACGGATTGCCTTTCCCAATAGTGGTACACACATCACTCGGTGTCAGTTCTTCAGTGTCAACAGGTTCATGATCTCCATCGCCACACACATTGCCTTTTGCAATAACACTACCCAAAGCACAACTCGGTGCATGTTCTTCAGTATCGACAACTTCATCAGATGCACCTTTCTTGCTTCCAACATTCGCGGTTGATAATTGTACATCATATCCATCTTTGCTCAGTCTATCAACCCTGGAACATTCCTCTTCAACTTGTTGTTCAATATATTGAACTTCCTTGAATACTTGAACATCGCCTTCAAGTAGGGGTGGGCATTCGGTACTTCGGTTCGGTATTTAAGAATTTCGATTCGGTATTCGGTTAATCAATTGTGTATACCAAGTATCGTACCAAAATATTTCGGTACGGATCTGTATTTCTTATTTTGGTTCGGTACGGTTTCGGTTTAAACAAATCTTTACTATCTCCAAGTTCTGTTTGAATAGATCTCTAATTCAACTATTCAAAGATAATCAACCAAACAATACAATATCACCAGAAAATAATTTGACATGTTGATAAAGTATCTTTTATGCCAATGAAGTAGCTACTTGTGAAGTAGAGAATCCACTGAGGCTTAGTAAATCGTAGGGTGTACTTCCATAAACTTTGTAGTTCATACAATTCGTTGATATCAAACAAAATGAAAGTGCATTTGGTTCTGATACAAATATTCTTTGGATGCATAAGTTTATGTACAAGAAAGAATGATATTTTCTCAATACACAAAAATATATCTAAGGTCACTAGCAAGAATGACCATGTATTACCTTAAGGAACCAGTACATTGCTGAAAAAGATATAATGGTGTGCACTACAGTATTATTAGAAAGAATGTAGCTTCACCTGTGGGTGAAATCCTTTCGTTATGCACAACTACAGAGCCAGCATATGGCGGACCAAGCTCTATCCTCTAATATGATACTCTTCACTATAAATGAAAATGCGATGAGAAGGATTGGCATTTTAGTTCCTGTGAAATGTGAATACATAAAATAGTAATATCATAAGAAATATTTATCGTCAACATAACCTAAACACTCAATTAATTGAACAAAAAGAGTAAAAATCATCAACTTAAAGCAGAGAAGTCACTGAAGTCTTTAAATGATTTTAGTGGAAAAGCTAATGGAGGTAAGAATGCAATACTGTATTTCGATATTCGGTATCAAAAATCCAATACCGTATACCGAACCGAAATATCGAAATTTCTGTACTGAAATAAACCGAAATACCGAAAAAACTGAAACCGAAATACCAAATTAATTCGGTTCAGTTCGGTTCGGAATTTTTCGGATTTTATGCCCACCCCTACCTTCAAGAGTTGCTTCCTCACCTGTTACATTTTCATTTGCGACTTTATGCAGTTGATCATGAGCAACATTAATATCCGATAGAGGTTCGAACGAGTCGTTCATCCTATCATATTATCGATAGTTCATCAAATTAAAATATGCATCACCGTCGTCCATTCCTTTTGATTTATCGACCATCTTAAACAACTTTTCAAACTTCTCATCAAAATATTCCTATAAAAAAATTGCTAACAATGATTAATTTGAATAAAATCAGTAGAAAAAAAAAGACTTCTCTATAAATAAGCTTACCTTGACTTTTATCAAAACCTCATTCACAA
Organism: Nicotiana paniculata; assembly: GCA_005239505.1. Lineage (NCBI taxonomy): Eukaryota > Viridiplantae > Streptophyta > Magnoliopsida > Solanales > Solanaceae > Nicotiana > Nicotiana paniculata. Next base: position 65,780 of record ML340685.1, on the reverse strand, counting down.
AGCAGATCGCTCATCCCGTTGAAACTCCTCAACAACTTCTTTCGCGATCATGCGTCTTTCTTCTTCTACATGTCTTTTAACCTCCCTCGTTACCCTCTAGTATAGAGACATAGAACAAAACTTCAGGTCTAAAGAATGCTGAAATTCAGCAAATACAGAACACAACTTCAGCTACTACAATGTTGAAGTTCATCACAAACAGAACAAAGCTTCCGCTAAAACATTATGAAGTTCATAAAATACATAACACAACTTCAGCTACTAGAATGCTGAAGTTCATCACAAACAGAACAAAAAACTTCAGCTAAAACATGTTGTAGTTTTACAAAACACAAAACAAAAACTTCAGCTCAAAACTTACACGATATATTGTGTTGACTAATTCATTGTCAAACGCCGTTGTAGAACGGCTAGAACGAATCTGGGTACGAGGTGATTCGCAAATTATAGGAGTTCGATTGGCTTTTTTTGATCGACTCCGACTACGTGGTGATTCACCAGTTGAAGGAACCGGATTCAGTACCTTTGAACGACTCTGGTTGCATGGTAATTATCCAATTAAAGTCATTGAATTCAATTTCTCTTCGGTAGGAATTATATGCAATATCCTAAATGTACGAAAATAAATTAAAACTGATACGTCAACATATTAACACAACTACAGAAAAAATAAAAAATAAAAAATATTAACTTACACCATGATTACTGAAGTAATCCTCATGAAGTGCTTTATATTTAGGCTCTCCCAAAGATATATAACATAACATCCTGGGAACCTGAAGGGCATCAAGGAAGTCTTCCTCTTTTAAATACTTCTCCCGAATATCGGGGAAGCGCTCATAGAACCAAACACATAGTGTAAATGGAAATCCGCCTATAGTATATTCAGTTATTCTTTTTGTCCTGGTTGTCCAAAGCATGTTTCATTGAGATAATGAGCTTCTCATAAGACGCATTACCCCAAGGATAATTGGCACAAGCCTTATCGTCTTCAACAATAGATGCATACTCCACCGACGCAGTTGATTCATTCTTTTTTCCACACAAAATAGACTCCACAACAAGAATTTCCATAAGTTTCACAGCATCTTCATCACTCTCATATACGTGTTTAAGATTCACATCATCCTTCTAAATTTTATTCCGGGTCATATAATCTCGAATGTCATTCAAGGTCACACCCTTAGACTTCCCAAAATAGAGCTTCAGAATCTTGCTCTCTTGTTTAATTGGTTTTTCAACGTTATATGATGTGATTCTCAAACCGCACATAATGTGAAAGTCTTCAAAATTGAACACACATTATGGCCAAAAATCTTGAAACTAATGGATTCTCGATCATTGGTGAATACGCGAGAAAGAATCAAACGATGAACCAACTTCATGCTGCAATGGAAATTCTCCATAGCCATAACATACCAAAATGTACCATTATTCAACTTCTCCTATTGTGTAGGAGTCAAGAAAGTTGCAATATAATGCTTCAATTCGTTGTTCCCCTTTCCAGTAAGCACGATTGTTAAACCAATCTCCAAACTCATAATATATGTCCCCTGATTTTGTAGGTAGAGCAATAGGGACTGAAGAAGATTTGTGTATTATAGGATCTTTAAGTGCTTTAGGATTTGTAGGTGATTTGGATTTCGTAGATGTCATCTGGTCAAATAAAAGGAAAAATAACATCAGAACATTATAAAAAACAGTTAAAACTCCAGCTCTAAGAAGGTTGAAGTTCAGCAAATATAAAATAAAAACTTCAACTCCTAAATGCTGAAGTTCAGCAACTACAAAACAAAACTTCAGCTCCTAGAATACTGAAAGTTCACCAATTACAAAACAAAAACTTCAGCATAAACTCGAAGCTCAGCAAACACAAAACAAAACTTCAGCTCCTATAATACTGAAGTTCAACAGTTACAAAATAAAAACTTCAGCAAAAACTCAAAATTCAGCAAACACAAAACAAAACTTCAGCTCCTAGAAATGCTGAAGTTCACCAGTTACAAAATAAAAACTTCAGCAAAAACATGTTGTAGGTTTTACAAATACAGAACACAAATTCAACTCCATAATGCTGAAGTTCATAAAAATATAACAAAAATACAAAATAAAACTTCAGCTCCTAGAATTAAGTAATCCTTGAAGTATTATAAACTTCACACTTTAATAGCATCATCTATTTAACTCTCCAAATTTTTAAAAATTTCAACGTCTCCAAAAATCACTAAAGAATTTATAGAATTTTCATCAAAAAACACAAAGAAATGTTCAAAAAAACCTAAAAAAACAATCGTAAAAGTAAAACCTAGAAAAGTAATGCAGTAATCAAAGTAAACCCTAGGAAACTATTTTATCATAAATAAAAAAAGGGAAGCGATTCAACTAAGATGACTATCAACAAGAAAATCAAAAATTAAATCGTAAAAATAATACTAAAATAAAACCCAGAAAGTTAATGCATTGTACCTGTGATTATACATAATGTTATTGGGGAACAAACAATTGAAAAATCAAGAAGAATCGAAAACCGTTTGATTTCAGAGAGAAATAAATCAAAAACGCGTAGAACGGGAGAGAGAGACAAAGACAGTAGACTGGCGTATACTTGGAGAGAAAGTGGTCTTTTAATAAAGAAGGGAAAATTTGTCTTTTTAAAAGGCTTTTAACAAAAACACGGATACAGATACAAACAGAAAAATAAAGCGAGTACAGGTTAAAAAGGGGCGACCAAATAGGACGCTCCATGTAATTTTTAAAATTTTTCTTATGTCCAAACGGACTCTTAGTATTACAAATGGTTAGTTTAAATTTATGACTAGTGTTACTAATAGTGATTTTACTGTTAAAAAAAAAATAGTTTGTGACTTTAGTGTTACACAAAGTAAACTTAGTGATATATAATCGGTGAAATTAACTTACTTAAACTTCCATATAAATTGGTTACAAAATTCAATAAAGTATTAAAGTAAGCAAAGGTGTCGAGTTGAATGGAGATCGAGTGGGATCGAAGGGGGTTTACCTAGTCAAGTAACGGTAAGCCAAAATATTCGAGATCGAGCGAGGATCACGGCGGAAATCTCGGCACGTATCGAATCAAGACCGAATAATCAGCCAATCATGAGATTTCTTACTGTATTTAGAATTGTATCATAAGTAGAACTCCTCTACTATATAAAGGGCGTTCTAATCATTTTTTAATCATTACTTCACTCTGTTGCTCAGTTCACATTTTCTAGTATCATACTTGTTTGGTTCGAGGGCGACCTAGCTCGAGGGCCAAAGCTACATATCTAATTTGTTTTTTTTTATTTTATTTACAGTCAATTTCTAATATGAATTTAAATATTTTCCCAATTTGTGCCAAATGAAATCACATATCCTTAAAATTATTTATAAATTTAATTGTTATCCATTTTTAAGAATAAACAATTGTATATTATAATTAATGGTTCGACGGAATTACACTCAAGTAAGAAATATTATTAGAATGAACAACTACAATTAACTAATAATTAAAGGAACAAGAAAAGGATAAACAGAAGGGAATGAGAAGTTTCGGACATTAGAAGGATAAAGATGAGGAGCACAGACTTTGCCTAAGTATTAGGGGTGTTCATTGTTCGGTTTGGATCGGTTTTTTCTATAAAAAAATTAAATCAAGTAAGTCAGTTTTTTAAATATTGGAACCAAATCAAATCAATTAAGTCGGTTTTTTATCGATTCGATTTTTGTCGATTTTTCGGTTATTCATTAGTTTTTTTTAAAATATGAGACATACACTACCAAGTACATATTCTGGTGAATACATTTTCAACGTAACACTATCCAATCAACTGCTCTTTGAGAAATCTATCATTTACCCAGATATATTGATGATAATTGAATCAAATAATGATAAATAATTAAAGTACTCAATTAAAAATCAATTATTTTAACATGAAATAAATTCTTGTACTTAGCAAAAGAAAACTACCAATCAAACTAGAATGTAAAAGCAAAGAATTAGATTATTATAATAGCAAAGAACTAGACTCAAAATATAAATGACTATTATGTACCATAAAATGTTAGAAACTTTATATAAAAATATACATATATATAGGTGTAATAATAAATTTAAATAGCTACTTTTATAGTTTTTGGTTTTTTCGTTTATTTTTTAAAACCAAAACCAAAACCAAATCAAATTTGATCGGTTTTTAAAATTCAAAATCAAAACTAAACTTAAAAAGTATCGGATTTTTTGGTCGGTTTGTCGAATTTTTATGAACACCCCTACTAAGCATAATCACCATTCGCATGCCCTTTTCCTTCCCTAATCTGATAATTATAACAACTATATTTTGGGTCCCAATGATAGTCCAATAAACTTGCTTTGGGCTGTTTAATCATTTGACCTCTCAGGCCCAAGTGCCTCATGTTGTTCGGCAACAGCATGTGAGCAGAAGTGTTGCAGATATAAAATAAAGGTGCTTAAAATTTTGGTAAACTGGTCACACAATTCTAACATTGCAAATTCGTTAAAACAAAAGACTTCAATGTTATTCATGTACTCTTATTGTTTTTATATTATGCCAACATTGTATCGATTATGCATAAAATATCACGAAATGAGATACTTTTATTTCAATATATTTTTTATTTAAAGGCGATTGTTAAATCAACAATGAATACACATATATATTATCACCTTAATTTTCACTTAATCATTATAAATTAATATAATTTAGGTAAACACTGGGTGCAAGTTCCCAATTTACCATGCCAAATTATTATTACAAAATTAGGCTAAACTGGCAATGAGAAAACTTTAGATACGGGGTGAAAAATAGCCAGATTTATAAGTGGTAACTGAAATATAGCCTCAGTTTGAAAAGTAATCGAAATTTAGCCACTTTTCTTGTAAAGATAAATCTGAATGAAAACGCTATTCAAAATTCGAAAAATATTCCAGCATAATATGTTGGAGTTCGAATTTTTTACATTTGTCTATTATATTATGATGGAGTTCTTGTATAAATATTCTAGAACTCCAGCATAATATGTTGGAAGTGCATACACATGTGCACCAATCTCCAGTATATTATACTGGAACTTTTCGTGTTGCAGCAAAATAATGATTGTTTTTCAATAAATTTACAATTGCTGGCTATTTTACAACTACCAGTCTCAAAACTGGCTAGCTTATGCTATTTTCACTTAGATATATTAGATCTTTCCAACTTGTATAAGCCAAGCCCAACACAAGGAAACATCTCAGTCCCAATACTGAATGATCTCTTAAAGTAGAAAAAATAAACAAAATATTCTATTAAATTTCATTACTTTTTTTTTTTTTTGAATTAGCTATAAGTAACCTGATTCCTTTTAATTATCTCTTATTGAATAGGAAACTTTTGATTTGATTCCTTTATACCAAGATATATTAATTCGAATGTCATAATCTTATATATATATATATAGAATCCGCTATACATTTAGTATTAGAGGTTTCGCTCTCTCTACTCAAAACTTCTCGTATTCGGTTATTAAGATCGACTAAATGAGAAGGTCCGGATTTGATCGATCCTAATTACTTTTACTTAAACACCATATTTTGTACTAGAATGTTTAATAAATATATATATATATATATTTAATACAAATCCAGTAATTATGAGGAACTATGCGCTCTATGATAAATTTAGAAATCACCAACTTTAAATTCTAACTCTGCTTCCACCCCAGCATAAACTATAGTAATTTCTACATTATTTTGTAGGCCCAAGTCTTGGTCCCTCTTGATGAAACACATACATGTACATCCAAGAAGCCTAACATTTCTTTATGACATATACAAAAAAAATTATATTTATTCTATTTGCTCAGTTTAATTTTCCGATCCAATAATCATTTCTATTTTTTTTAAGATTATTGTCATACCAAAAAAAAAAAAAGAATTCCAAAAAAGACAATTGTGAAATTGAAAACCACTACCACAAAAGAATCAACTTTCTTTTCCACTTCACCTTTACACCATTTCAACAAAAATTCAAGAATCTATTGGCAAATTCCAAAGAACCTAATTCAAATGTACAAATTAGCAATTTACAGTTTCATAGCCATAGCCACTTCAATTTCCTTTGTTTTCTTGCCTTCCCCTCCAAAATCCTACTATCACTCTTTATTCATATCTGATTCTTTATCTGATAATTCTTCTGTAGAAAACAATCTTTATATTTTAACTAAGAGACCCCATGTTGCTGGTTCTGAAGCTAATGCTGAAGCAGCAGCTTATGTTTTATTTATTCTCAATTCTTACAACATAAAATCACATGTAACATCCTATGATGTTGCCTTAACTTATCCTGTCTCAAGGTCTTTAATTCTTACACCTTCATCTTCAGAAAAACCAATAGAGTTTGGTCTTTCTCAGGAGATTTATGAGAATGATCCATATGCAGATGTTGCAGATGAAGTTTTACCTACTTTCCATGCTTATGCAAGATCAGGTAATATTAGACTATGTTTTAAAATATTTGAAAAGATGGATTTTATTTAACTGTATTCAGGTCTATTGTATTTCTCATGAATTTGAGGAATTATTTTTGTTCATATCTTGGTTTTGAGAAATACATTTTGCTTATTGATGTTTTATAAGGACGGGAGTCTTCGCATAACTGGTAAAGTTATTGTCATGTGACCAGGAGGTCAAGGTTCGAGCCGTGGAAACAGGCTCTTGCAGAAATACAGGGTAAGGCTGCGTACAATAGACCCTTTTGGTCCGGCCCTTCATCCGACATTGTGTATAGTGAGAGCTTAGTGCACCGAATTGCTTATTGATGTTTTAAGTTTTTTAAGAGTACTTAAACCTATAATAGGGATGGTTTTTTCGGAAATCATAAGCAATTCAATTGAAAAACATTTGAGAGAGACATTGATTAGAAGGCGAAATAATAGATTCAAGAATAGAAGAGTAATATTCTAGAATGCTACCTTTTGTGTGGTTTAGCTGAATACCGGAGATAGTGCTATTATTATTCTTCCATTTGCTCGTGAAGTAGGCTTCAACTATCTTTAAGAAACGTCGTTACGTGCTTCTAAGCCAAGCAAGTTTTATTTAGGTTTTCTAATAGTATCATTATCTGCATTCTAACAATTTGAAGATATTTCAATTTTATGAATTTGAAGATTTTATTATCTTGGTTTTAACAGGTACGGCAACCGGGCCCGTGGTATATGCAAATTATGGGCGCGTGGAGGACTATGCAACATTGAGAGAAATGGGAGTGAATGTATCTAATAGTGTTGTATTGGCTAGATATGGGAAAATATACAGGGGAGACATTGTACATAATGCTTATGCTGCTGGTGCAATTGGCGTGTTAATTTTTACAGATAAAAAGGATTATGGTGGTGCAAAATGGTTTCCGGACGATAAGTGGATGCCCCCGAGTGGAGTTCAAGTGGGTTCAATGTATGACGGAACGGGTGATCCTACAACACCAGGTTGGCCTAGTACCGGAGAATGTGAGAGATTATCAAATGAAGAAGTTGATGATTCGGGGAACGTACCGTTGATACCTTCATTGCCAATTTCTTCGGCTGATGGAGATGCAATCATAAGGAGTATTGGGGGAAAAGAAGCGAATGTAGATTGGCAAGGAGGAAAAGATAGTCCTATTTATAGAGTAGGTCCAGGACCTGCAATTGCTAACCTCTCGTATGAAGTAAGTATGAGAAAGACTAAGGTTTTGTAAGTCATCATCAGAAGTAATTGTCATTTGTATATGTTGTGTTATGTATATAACAAGGGGTGTGGTGGGACGGATGGAGTCCCTCCATCCTTGACCAGAGGTCTCGGTTTCGAATCCTCAGAATGAAAAAACTCCTAGTAGGGAATGGTTCCCCCTTTACTGGGCCCTACACAGCACGAATCCGAATTAGTCGGGCCAATGAGTTTCTAATACTGGATGGTTTATCCTTCCTTTGGAAAGCAACATGAGTGGTAGTTTATAATTCAATTTGGTATTGTTGAATGGATGTAAGTTTTGCAGGGACAACAAGTTATAAGCACAATTCAAAATGTTATTGGAGTTATAGAAGGAGAAGAAGAACCTGATCGGTACTCCTCTAACTTACAATTTTCATGAGTTAGTTGACTGCTGTACAGCCTAAAAATGCATAATATTTATCAGTACTAGAATGAAATTGGTTTGAACAGGAGAGAATGAATGAATAGAATGAATTCGTATAATCGACCCCAACTAGTAAGGGATTGAGGCTTAGTAGATTGACTGACTGATGAGTTAGCTGATTCATGTGCAAGCATCCACAAAGAAGATAACATACTACCATAAAACAAAGGAAAATTTATAAAAAGCGGCCAAAAATATCTACTAGGAAATGTTTGTGTCGCTTAAGTGAAGATTTTTTCCAGGTTTGTTATACTAGGTAATCATCGCGATGCGTGGACATTTGGAGCTGTTGATCCCAATAGTGGCACAGCAACCCTACTCGAGGTATTATTTCTTAATAAGACTTACCCTATTAGTTACTTAAAATGCCAAGGATATATTTCATGCATCCAAATATGTATATGCATATATAACTGATTACCTGATTTACTTGTGAGAATGCAGATTGCACAAAGGTTAGAAAAGCTGCAGAAAAAAGGGTGGAGACCGCGAAGAACAATCGTGTTATGCAACTGGGATGCTGAGGAGTACGGCCTGGTCACTTTCTCCCTCTTCTCTTAGATACACAAAAGCATATTTATATTCAAAAACAAAGCGTTCACGTCACAACAACAGACATGGAATTAAGCAAATTTGAACAAGTTGCTCGTTTCAGACAGGTTCAACAGAATGGGTTGAAGAAAACAGGGAAATGCTAGCTTCAAGGGTGGTTGCATACTTGAACGTCGATTGTGCAGTTCAAGCGGGACATTTTCGAGCCTCTGCAACCCCACAGCTTGATGAACTAATCATACAAGTTGCTCAGCAGGTATCTCTTGATTATCCCCAAATGAAAAAATGTCAAGCAGGCTCAGAGATGGAGCCAGGATTTGAAGTTTATGGGTTCGGGATTCTGGTCTGTTTAAGTTACTAGCTTCTAAAAAATTTGCACGTATTTAATGGATTTCTTAAGACAAATACAGGGCTTGGACTAAAGCTATTGGGTCCGACTGAACCCGCATCCCGCATTCTAGCTCCGTACTGTTCAGATTAATACAATAACACGACGCCTATTTTACTGTCACCAATCCATATCTTATCTTGAAACAAGAAACCCCAAAAACATGCAAGTAAATTGCAGATTATTTTGAACATGTATTGTAACTTCTGACTCATCTTGAACTAACTTCTTCCTTAAAAGGTAAAAGATCCTGATAACTCCTCACAGACTATCTACCAATCGTGGCTCGGCTCTGCCAACGACACGACAGTAAAGGTGAGAACGTAAAATGCTTACCTAAGTTCATTTAAGAGCATAAACTCTGAAAAAAGAAGGCAGGCTAATCATGATGATCTTTTTTAATGAAGCTCGGGAGATTAGGAGGAGCTGGATCAGACTACGCAGCATTTGTTCAACACATTGGCATTCCAGCACTCGACCTATCTTTTGGTGATGGTAAAAAATAAATTCGATCCCTGGCAAAAGCATGTTCAGTTACTTTCTGTAAGCTGAGACAAAGAGAATTTGAAATTGTAGAAACTGCTTAAAATATAGCCATCAAGCTAATGGTACACCAAACTACTAAAATATAAAAGAGCATTTACAATGCAATGCCTGAAATAGCAGCTAAATTCCGAGCACTGCACTTCTTAAAGAGTCGAGCTATCACCGTATCGTCGAGCCATCTACAAGTTTTAAGTACATTCATCATTCGACTGCAGGTTACCCAGTCTACCACTCAATGTATGATGACTTTGTGTGGATGAAGAAATTTGGAGACCCGTTGTTTCATAGGCATGTAGCAGGTTTGTTATGCCTTTTCCCAAATTAACATATGTTGCAGATGTGTGGTATTCCCAAATTATCCATATTATCTGTCATTCAACCCATTTTTTATTCGTATCAAATATTGTAGATTTCTATCACTTCTTGTTGTTTCTTTCGCCTTGTTCTCGTTACTGCTTGTTGCTATTGCTCTATCTTCCTCATGCCGAAGCTCTACTGGTAACAACTACAGGGGTAAGGTCTACGTACTATCTACCCTCCCTAGACCCCACTTGTGGGACTATACTAGGTTTGTTGTTGTTGTTGTGTATCAAATATGAGTGGGTCGGCCTATATCCGGCCCGGCTATATCCGACCCGGCCTGCCTGTTTTCCACCCTAATGTGGATGACACAACTAAGATGTCATCCTGAATCAATCTAATTTACTACTATATTTTTACAGTGGCAAGCATTTGGGGTTTATTAGCACTTCGACTTGCAGATGATGAAGTTTTGCCTTTTAATTACCTAACTTACGCGTATGAGCTCCAGGTACGAGTAAAGAGCTTGGATTCTTTCTCAAAAGCAAGTGCATTACTACCTAGTCCTTTTAGCTCCAATTAATAAAATGCAACCTAATGTTAGCAATATTCATGAAACAGAAAAGTGCAGAATTGTTGGAAGCTGAAATATCAGAAAATGGCATTTCACTTGTTCCCTTGTATGCCTCTATTGAGAAACTCCGAGAAGCAGCCATTAAAATTGAGGACGACGTAAAGGTACAAGATTTGTTACGTATTCTTTTAGAGATCATGTAATACATTGACATGCTAATACAGTTAATTCAAGTGTAATCTTTCTAACAGCTTAATGTTTTAAATGAGGTGATCGCACAATTCAACAGTAATAGCTAAACTGCGCTCATGGATTTAACAAACACATGACTTGTAGGCACTCAAAGCAAAAAGAAGTTGGGCATTAGTGAGAGAGTTGAACGACAAACTAATAATGACAGAACGAGCATTCACAGATAAAGACGGGCTACCTTCAAGAACATGGTATAAACATTTGGTAAGTCGTCTTTTAACCTTGCTATGAACCCAAATGACATAACATAGTTAACCATCTCATGACATATACATTGGATTTAATTACTGCAATTTTTTACTCAGATTTATGCACCAGCAAGGCACGATGATTATGGATCTAACTCATTCCCCGGTATATCTGATGCTATTGAGAGAGCGAAGAGCCTGAACTCTACAGACTCGTGGCGTTCTGTACAACATGAAGTTTGGCGAGTTGCTCGTGCCATCACACAAGCATCACTAGTCCTCAGTGGTCGACTAACGTGAATCTTTGTTTTATCATTTACATTGTTATTGCGTTAAATATTTTTGAAGCAAGAAGTTGTATGGGTTCACAAGCTTGATCTTAAACAAAGTTGTGAATTTTACTAAAGATCAAAAGTGGATTATTCTTAAGTCAACATAGATGCCAGTAGAAAATATAGAGAAGTTCTAGTAGTCTTTATTTTTTAAGTTCATTTTGTATAATGTTAGTTTGAGTATAGCTTAAATGGAACGACGTGGTCAGTAATGATTCATATAACCTAACTCAACTTATTTCGAATTGAGTCATAGTTGTTGTTGTATATCTTGTGAAGTCAGACACGCTTCTCCAGCACTGACAAAAAGTTAAAAATTTTAACTGTCAATATGTCTAATAAAATGCTAGAATTTTGCACAAGGCTTCATCAAATTATTAATGTGATGACCCAAGGAGTCATTTTATGAATTAAGACTCCGTTCTAGGCTTATTAGCCATAAAAAGACTAATTTTAATTACCTTGATTTGTGTGCACAGTCCAGACGTGAAACCGGAAAGTTTTTATGTGAAAATATAAGAAATAATAATTTTTAGAATTAAAATTTGGTTTTAGTTGACTTGAGTCAACATTATTAGTAAACGGACCCGTATATGTGTTCCGACGATTCCGGGAGGTCCGTAGTAAAATATGGGACTTGGCCGTATGCCCGGAAATGAATTCCGAGGTCCCAAGCCTTAGAAATCAATTTTTGAAAGAAATTATTTTCCTGGATTATTAATGAAATAAAGAAAATAATTAATGTTTGAAACCATTGGTATCGGGCTCGTATTTTGGTTACGGAGCTCGGTACATATTTTTTATAGTATTTGAATACTAACTGTGAAGTTTGGTGAGAATTGAAGTTTATTTAACGTGATTCGGACGTCCGGTTGAGAAATAGTGAAATTGAAGTGTTCTTGAGAAAAATGATGAGTTTTGAGGTTTAATTCTTAGGTTTACATGTTATTTTCATGATTTGATCGCACGAGCAAGTCTGTATGATGTTTTTAGACTTGCGTGCATGTTTGGTTTAGATCACCGAGGGCTCGGGTGAGTTTCGAATAAGTTTGGGTTGTGTTGCGTTCGTTCTTTCTTATGTTTCAACATTGTTTCTTCAAACATGAATGATATCATATTGAACAAATGAGCTCCGATTTCTGTTTTGAATGAAGTATTAGATCCGTATCGTAATTACGGACTCGTAGCAAAAAGAATCGTTGAATTTGGACATCGTATGAGAATTTTATGGTCATTTTACTAAGGTTGTCAGATTTTTCAGATTAATTACGAAATTGCAATTGGCAGCGTATTTAAAAATCTGCATTATTTGCAAATATTAAAACCTACATATCTCATTCATTATAAGGTCAAATTGAGTGATTCAAAAGACTAACTTGACCAGAATTTCACAAGGAATCCATTGGAGATATAAAAATCAAGTTTCGAGATCTTTTGGTACGAGAAACGAGGCAAAATAGCTGGCAAAAAAATATATAAAACTAGGGTTTGTTCATTCGGTCATATTTTGAGTTGGGGAGCTCAGATTTGGGCGATTTTCACCACAGGGGTTGGGGTAAGTGTTCTCTAATCAATTTTTTTTTTGTTATATTTCAATTACCCAATATTTTTCATCACTTTTAAATCAAAAACTAAGAATTTTCATGGTAAAAATTGAGGGTTTGGGTAAAATTAGGGAATTTTGTAAAAATCGAATCTTTACCTCAAATTGAGGTCAGATTTCGAAACTAACTGTATATTCGGGCTCGTGGGTGAATAGGTAAACATAATTTGGTCTGAATCCCGAGTTTGGACCAAGCGGGCCCGGGGTTCGGGTTTTAACTTTTTTTAGAAAACTTAGGAAAAAATATAATTTTCAGTAAAGTTAGTTCATTTAGAATTAATTAATAATATTAAGTTAATTATGGTTAGATTCGAGTGTATTGGAGGTGAATTCAAAAGGAAACTTATAATTGAACAGTGAGTGGCCTGCGAAGTTGAGGTAAGTGCTTGGTTTAACCTTGACTTGAGGGAATAGGAATCCCCAACCTGATTGTTATGTGAGGAATCCCCAACCTGATTGTTATGTGAATATGCTTGTGTGTAGTGTATAGGTGAGGTGACGAGTACCTATGCACTACCAAATTGTTGTTTACCATGATCCCTTTTTCGTTTTCCATTTATTTGCTTCCCGACTTGACTGTTTTATGATTGTTGAGGTTTATATGGTCAAATGATGACCTTTGTTGTAATAAATCTAAGACCTGAATAAGAGTCACATGTACTTTTGTCTTGATGTTATATAGATCAAGAATGCATATGGATTATCGTTCTTATGTTTTTCTTTTGAAGATTTAGTGAAGTCTTAAACCATATATCAATAAACAAAAAAAAAGTATTGATAATATTGTAGAGTAGGACCGCAGACTTTAAAAATGTAAAACGATAGGATAAAATAAATTATTTGGAGCTCATTAAATTTAGGTCATGAGTGAATAGATGAAAATATTCACTTATATGCGGCTTTTAGAAATATGTTCAAGTACGTAATTGAATTATTCAGCATATGTTACTTGACTATTTGTTTTCATTAGATTATTGCCAATTGCACACGTGTTAAAAGTGTTGGTTGTTCCCTTGATTTTGTTACGGTACATAAAGGTTGAGCTGGATGACAGTGTTACGATACTTACATATATTCTGGTTGATTTCATTATGAAATAATATTGGATACAACTTGTGAGCTATATTGTGTTCTGTTTACAATTGTTGAGATAAACATGTTGTGAATGTTTTTGATAAATAAATCAATTGATAGTGACAAGGGTGGACAATATAATAGTAATAAGGGCGGACATGGGAAATAAATGATAGTGATAAGGGTAGACAGGAAAAATAAATGATAGTGATAAGGGCGGACAGGTGGGATCGGGTTGTACGCCTCAACAAGACAGTGATGAGGGAGAATATATATGTTTTACTGATTTTAATTACAAAGATTTGGAAACTTTACTGTTTTACTCTACTGCTTTCCCATAGCTTGCACATTTGGTTACTTTAAATTAAAGTTTGAAAACTTGGAAAGTTGTGTGAAATTTTGGTGACAGCCGAGGCCTGGAATAGGCGACTGAGTTATTTTATTTATTCATTGTTGCAGTTATATTTTCTTATTTGCATAGGATTGTTTTATTACTTTATTATATACATATATTGTCGCCGGTTAAGTTATAATTGCCTCGCCTTAGCCTCGTTACTACTTCGTCGGGGTTAGGATCGACACTTACTCAGTACATGGGGTCGGTTGTACTGATACTACACTCTGCACACTTTTGTGCAGATCCAGGTACCGGCCAACAGTAGAGATTTTTAGTAGCAGTCATTCATTATCCGGAGACGCGAGGTATATCTGCCGGCGTTCGTAGATCCCAAGAGTCTTCTCTTAGTTCGTAGAGACTGTTTCATAATTTTTCTAAAACAGTTATATTATTTTTTTCAACTCATTATTTGTGGTATTGTTTAGTAGTTCGTGAATTGTGACACCAGACCTTGGGGTAATCTTAGAGTTATTTATATAATTAGTTCGTGGCTCGGTTTATTTATTTGTTTATTATTTTATATTTGGAGTTATTCTTTGAAAACTATTAAATTAAGTTTACTTTAAATTTATTTTATTATGTTTAAGTGGATAATCATAGGAAAATAGCTAATCGAGTTCCAACGTTGATTTGCCTAGTAAGTGTGGTGTTATGCGACATCATGATCCCTAAGATTGAGAATTTGGGTCGTGACAATTAAACATAAATTAAGGGCTGATTCTCAATTAGACACTTAATTGGTACTAATTAACTCTAATTTTGCTAGTTCAAGTATTTAGGAGTTCATTTTTACATGGATTATGAAGAGGGCTCTCTAATTTTACAGGATTACAAACCTGTAGCACTGCTGCAATACCTACCTTCAACAGAAAAAATTCAAATCAGTGGCGATAAAACTACATTTAACAGCAAATGATTATAATGATTACATCCATCTTTTAGCAAATGATAAATACACATTGTTTTCCTTCAACTATTCCATGTTTCGAACTTATTGAACAAACTAATTCAAATTCGCAAATGTATTTGGCCCGATTAATCCAAATTCACACATAGAGGATATAACACTCCCTATCTGACGCATATTAAGAGTTTAGGCGTTCTGAAGGGAACTATAAGTTACGAGTTCAACCCATAGAATTAGCCACTAAAACTCGATCAAGTACGTAAATACAGAATATTTTGTGTCTTTTTGTAAGAGTTTAGGTGCCCTCCACTGAAGAGAACTGTATTCCTATTAAAAACAGTTCAATATATCTCAAAAAAGGCTTGAAAGTAAAACAAATACTACTATGTAAATTGAGAAGAATGAAAAATGCATCTTTATTTATCTAACAAGGTGACAAAACAGATAACAGATATCTTCCTATTTTTCCTTCTATCTGCATAGATCACCACAACATGAGCATATTCTCATATATTTACATCTCAAAAAGCCAAAAAAACTCAATCATTATTCAAGTCAATCGTCAACAAAGATCTAGGTTCAAGATTCAGTTTGATTCTCTTCTGGTTCATCAAAATTTGGATCATTTGCATCAATAGCCACTTTCTTGGCCTGACCCATTTCATCATTTGAGTAGTTTCCATCACCAGCCCAAGTAAACTTTCCGCCATGGCCACCTTTTTTTGGTGATCCATTCATTCCAGTAGCAGATCTCCTGTCCTTTCTTGCATCTTGGCCTGATTTTTGGCTACTCTTGGAACTTTTTGTTGTGTTCTTCATTTTGATACTGATATTTTTGAGTAATGAGTGATGTGTGTGGATATTGGATAGAGTAATATATAGAGGGAAAATGTGAATATTTTAAGGTGGTTCTGTTGGTTTGATCATGTGACTTGAACATGGGCAAAGTAGAATTGGATAAGAACAAACTGTGGGACCTTATACAAGCTACTGTACATTGAATTGACTTAAAATAAGTACTCCAAATTAATACCTAATTTAATGTAGGGATATTGTGTAAATATCTTTCTAAATTTGGGGTAGATATGTAATTTGGATACCTAAATTTTTGTATGGTAAAAATATATTATGACCCACTTGGTACAGATTTAAGTGAATTTTTGGAATTGATACTTTGCAGATTTACCATTTTCGTCACCTCTGCTATTAAGATTGCAGATTAAAATGCAACAGTCAAGCTTCAGTTTCTTTCTTGTTTTTTCTTTCTTTTATGTTTTTTTTTGGTTTTCTCATTTTCGTCATAAGCTAAGGTCTAACTTTTAACTGGGTATAGTTTTTTATGATGGGGTCCTTTTTTTTCCTTTTTTGCCTCAAGCTAGTCTTTTTTTATTTATTTAGATTTAAAAAAAAGGAAATATCTCGTATATTTTTGGGCCTGTACATTTTAAGAATATGTATTAAAGTGGCTTTGCATCTCAATTTTAAAGGATAATATTATTGAACAAGCTTAGTTATTATCTATATTACTAATCTTTGAACACGTGTACTCCATATTAGAATAACTCATATTTCAAGTGTTAAGAACAAAATATTCTTTTTATATATAGAATAGAAAAGGCAAACAATATTAGAATGCCAAGTGTCAGATTTTAGGACAAGCCTCTTACAAATTTAAAGATTCAAAAATAATTTATAATAGAAAACAACTTAAAAAGATTTAAACTTTCCAATTCAGTTAACTACAACATGGAACTCTCAGGTCCAAATTATTAAATAATTAACTAAATAATAGCAACGTGGTAGTCCCAAAATATGGTTCCAAAGTGATGTACGAGCATAAAACTAATGTGGTATTTATTGAAAAAATTTAAATAATTTGCTAAATTAAATAATATCGTCATCCGAATATTTTAAGTTTTTTTTTTTAAATTTAAAAAGAATTAAAATATCTATTTTTTTTAAGGAAATCAATAATTTTATATATTGAGCATTGGCGTAGCTAGTAAAGTTGTTGTCATGTGACCAGAAGGTCACGGGTTCGAGCAGCGAAAACAGCCTTTTGCAGAAATGTAGGGTAAAACTGCATACAACTTTTGGTTTGGCCCTTCCTCAGACCCCACACATAGCGGGAGCTTAATGCACCAGGCTTTTTTTTTCAAAAATAATTTATATATTGGGGTAAGTTAAAATATAAAATAAAGTAAATAAATTACTTATTAAATATTGATGACTTTAAAAATTAAAAAAGAAAATCAAGAAGCAAAATAAGATCTTAAATAAAACTATATTATAAAGGTAATGTGAGGGTATTTTAATAACTCTCAAAAATATTATTGATAAATTTAACTAATACTGAATTTTTTAGCAATAAATCAAAGTGAATAAATTAAATTTTAGGAGTAGGAGTAATCTATATTATATTATTTTTATATGAAAACAATAATTTTTATATATTGAAAATTACTTATTCCTAAACCTCTTTTATTTTAAATTGGAAGTTATCAACTCGTAAAATAACTCCATTCATGCGCGTGTCTGGCGTAAAAAATAAGATATAATTATTTGGTCATGGGACATTAGATACAAATTATAATTGATATTATATGAAAGGAGAATATTCAAATATAAAAATTTATTTGTTAAAAACTTATTATAAAAATCTAAAAAAAATATTATAAAAATATAAAGATAAGATTTATGTGAATTTGAGATGAGAGAGTGTCTTTGAACTATGATTAATAACATAACTAAAATCATAATAGATAAAGTCAACAAAAAAAAAATTAAAGAAGTGGCAAGTCGTCGGAGATACTAGCAAAGCTAAATGAGTTGGTTGATGTTTTGCTGGATGAAGAAATTCAACATTTTAAGGTTAATTGTTCTTCTTCTCTACCAACAATTTTATAGAGACAACTCGATGAAATTTATTTATCTAATTTTTTGGTTTAAGTCTTTGTAATACTACCTCTAAATTTACTATGAAATATATATCTATTTTTATTAATTTGCTTCACCTTTTTTTATATTGAAATGATTCGCGAATCGTGCGGGTATGTATACTAGTTTAAAGGACACAAAAAGTTACACTTTTTTAGCTTTGACTACAAAATTAATGTCGGATATGTAAATAAATTATTATATACACCATTTTCATTGAAGAAACATGTGAATATACAAAATAAAAAATTAACTTTAAGTGTACTAACTAAATATTGATCATGAAATAATAATATTAATTCAATTTAAAAATCATTGTTAAAGCATCTATAAAGCGAAGAATGATCCAATCTATGGCAGAGATTACCTACTTACTTTAAAAGAAGCACCTAAGGAAATGAAGTAAATATATCTTCTACTTTGCATAAAATGACTATTAAAATGGATAGTTATATTATCCGCTGGTTAATTCATTTTTTATCTGTATTAAATATGGACAAATCAAATATTTTGTCTATTTATGCCTAATTTATTCTCGGTCCGCCTCGTATTCGTCTGGACCCGCCCGTTTGCTGCCCCTACTCTGACCTTATTTTAAGTATTTAGTACTTCCTAATCATGTCATGTGGCATGGAGGGTTTTTTCAACTGTATGTTTTTTCTTGTTTGCTTCTTATATCTCGTTTTAAGATGGCGCACCCTTAAACCTTTTATAATGGTTATATAGTTTTTTTCAGACAAACTAGTTGTTTCTTAGATCCAAACGAATTTATTTGTCGTAAGTTTATTTATTTTTAGGATTCAAATTTATTTAGGCTTGTCTTTAATCTTTTAGTATCCTTATTTTACCAATTTTCGGTTGATGGTGGCAAAAATTAAGAAATTCTTTAAGGATATTTAAAATTTGAAGAAAAAAAGTACAGTCAAACCACTCTATAACAGCATTTATATATAACAACAATTCACTATAAAAGCCACTTTTTCTTCAGAAGCGATTTTTTAAGTTTATATTTTACCTTTCTATAACATCTTTTTACCTATAACAACAACAACCATACTTATATCATAACGCTTTTGATAAATGCCCCTCTATAACAATTATATAAAATTTCTAAAATTACTAATAGTAATTCTAAAATATGCACACAATATTTTTCACTCGACACAATTTTTATCTTGCATAATACGTACCCGTTTGGATTGGTTTATTTTAAGCGCTATTAAGCCAAAATAACTTTTAAGTCATTTTATAGTGTTTGGATAGAGTAAAAAGAGCTTTTAAGCACTTGTTTTTAAGCTAAAGTTTTGCAAGGGTAGCTAACATACGCCGTTCACAATGACACACCAGAACAACCACATTCCCCTCCCTATAAACTCACCCCCCTCGCAGTAGATAATAGAAATCAAATGATTACTCCTGAAACTGGTATTCCCCAAAAATTTACCCCAATGCAACTGCTACATTGGATGTCAAGTATGGGGAGTGCTCCTACTATCATGCAAGCCCCGCCGAAAAAGAGGAATTACAAGCAATTGAACCAAGATTGAAGATATCAGAGAGAAAATTAACCTACTCACCTAGGTCTCAGAGTACAAAACAGACCATGGCAGATGTAGTTAAAGGTAACAAAGCACAAACACAGGGCACGCAACTGAACTTCTATCCTCCGGTGATCAAAGACGGAGTGAAAATGGCCAAGTTGAATCCGAAAGAGATAGAAGAACAGTGTAAGCGATGTAAAAACAACTTTAATTGGGTATGTACTAGGGGGCAACACTCTGTTTAAGGAAATGCTCAAATTCATCTATAGGGTTTGGAACTCAGTGACTACACCGAAGGTATTTCTTCATGACAATGATTATTTCATATTTCGATTTGAATCAATGGAGAATAAAACTGCAACTATACAAAATGGATCTTATACCTTCAACAACAATAGACCCAAGGTTTTGAAGGAATGGGATACTGAATTTTAGATTCAAAAGGAATTAATGAGGATCATTCATGTATGGGTTAGTCTTCCTGGGCTGCTTATTCAATGTTAGGTTGAGGAAAACCTAGGTAGAATTGCTAGTCTACTAGGAAAACTTATTCGCACTGATAAGCTTACAACCCAGTGTGAAAAAATATCATATGCAAGGGCCCTGATTGAGATGAATATCACACCGTCATTCCCAGATGAGCTAACCATTGAGAAACAAGATGGAAACAACTAGGAGTAGAAAGAGAAATTGAATGGAAACCAGAACTTTGTATGGATTGTAATAAATTTAGGCATAGTACAGGTGACTGCCAACATCCCATACAGCAGGAAAAAGGCCCTAAGCAGAACAAAAGTAAAAGAAAGAAAAAGGTCAAATGGGAATGGAAACCTAAACCAAATGATTCAGAAAATAACACAACAACTATTCCACCTCAAGAGGAACCTGCACAGGAACCAAAAGTAGAGATACAAGTTACTAATCAAGGCAAACAGGTTGTTGTATTTCAAGGACCAACTAGTAAGAAGAACCATAAGGATATTAATTTTGAGGAATTAGCTAGA
Source organism: Nicotiana paniculata (assembly GCA_005239505.1). Taxonomy (NCBI): domain Eukaryota; kingdom Viridiplantae; phylum Streptophyta; class Magnoliopsida; order Solanales; family Solanaceae; genus Nicotiana; species Nicotiana paniculata. The sequence continues at coordinate 45,008 of ML340685.1, read as the reverse complement.
GGGAATTAGTTTGCTCCCTTTACAACTTCGGAGAGGCCATCAAACAATAGTCAACAGGGGTCATCTTCTAGCAGAGATGAAGCTCAAATTGCAGCTGAGAGTACTAGTCATATACCACAGAATCCACCGTGATCATTACCTCTTGGAATTTAAGAGGACTAAATAAGTCTTACAAGCAAAGGGAATTCAAAAAGTTCTTGTTGCTCAATAAAGGAGACATGGTAGCTTAACTAGAGACTAGAGTTAAACAACATAATGCAGAGACAATACAGAGGAAGTTTGGTGTGGATTGGAAGTTCAAGGACAATTATGTATATGCACCAAATTGTAGAATTTGGATAGGATTGAGAGTGACAAATATTAAAATGACGTTGCTTGATTGTTCTGATCAAGTGATGCACTATTTTGTCACTGATAGTAACTCATCCTTCTCTATCTATATAACATTTGTTTATAGACTGCACACTACTCATGACAAAATCCCACTTTTGGGAAGCCTGAGAAATATGCATACCAATGGCCCTTGGCTTATAGTAAGTGATTTCAATAATGCCCTGCATGTAAATGATAGATATAACGGAGCCCCAGTTCATCAAGCAGAGATAAGTGAATTCCAACAATGTATTGATGACATTGGTGTGGGGAAAATAATAAAGAGAGGTTGAAAATCCTCCTGGAGTAACAAGAATGATGCAGACATCAGAATCTACAACCACATTGATTGACCTTTTGGAAATGCTGACTGGTTTCAGCAATACAAATGGTGTTGAGGTTGTCTACATGTTGTCAGGGTGTTCAGATTATTCACCAATCATGACAAGCACATAGGATACCATGATGAAAGTGAAAAAGCCATTTTTCTGTCTACAGTGATGCACCTGCAAGAATACAAGCATGTGGTGCAATCCATATGGAGTCAACGGGTTCAAGGCTACACAATGTACTCAATCTGGAGAAAATTAAAGTTAGTGGAGTTTCAAAATAGAGGCCTCCAATAGGAACACTCTTCAGTTGAAAAGAAAATAATTCAACTGAGAGGAACATTTAAGGAGGTACATGGCAATCTTAATGATGATCACTTTAATAACTCGCTGATTGAGGAGGAAAGAAGTGCACTAGGACTTATAGAGAAATGGGAGGCAGTTTAGGAACAAGTCTTGAGACAGAAAACTAGGCTACCTGGATCAAATTAGGTGACTGCAACACAAAATATTTTCATGCTTACATGAGATCCAGGCAAGCAAGGAACAATGTAACTTGTATCTATAATGAACAACATATCAAACTATCTGATCCTAAACAAATATAATAGGAGTTCATTCAGTGTTTTCAACATCTACTGGGGGAAACAACTAATGGATTGCATGGTATATATATCAATATAGCTAGAAACAACCCATGTCTAACTCTCAATCAGAAGCATCAACTCTTGAAGCATGTAACACTTGAGGAAATCTCTCAAGTTGTGCAGACTCTCTCTAGTGACAAGACACCAGGTATAGATGAGTACCCTGCTGAATTTTTCAAAGAACTCTGGCCAATTATTGAAAAGGAAGTCACAGATGTTGTGTTTCAGTTCCTTGAAACTAGCAAGCTTTTGAAAGAAATAAATTGCACTACAGTCACCTTGATAACCAAAGTTCAGAATCCTACTTATGTCTAGGAATTTAGGCAAATTGCTTGCTGCTCCACGCTATATAAAATCATTGCTAAGGTACTAACAACTAGACTCTAACTAATTGTTGATCTATTGTCATGGCCTTTTCAGTCTGCTTTCATTAAAGGTAAGAATATACTTGAAAAATGTTATAATGGAACATGAGTTGACAAAAGAATATACCCCCAAAAAGCAGTATCCCCAAATGCATGATCAAAGTCGATATCAGAAAAACATACGATTCTGTAGAATAGAGCTTTTTGAGGATGGTACTACTAGAATTTGGGATTCCCTACAAACCGGTAGCCTTGATAATGGAATGTGTAACAACTTTTAGTTACACATGTTACTTAATGGTGGCATGACTAACATGTTTGAAGCAAAAAAAAAAAGGTTAAGACAGGGAGACCCAATGCCTCCTTATTTGTTTGTGCTAGCAATGAAGTACTTGAACATATCTTTAAAGACACTCACACAAAATCTTGAATTTAACTTCCATCCCAAGTGTGCAAGGCTGCAAGTTCTGCACATTTGTTTTGTTATTGACCTACTGATGTATTGTAGGGCAGATGAAGTATTTATGAAGCTAATTATGGGAGCATTTGAACACTTTTCTGTTGTCTCTAGTCTTAAAGCAAACCCGAAAAAAAGCTCCTTATATATAGCAGGGGTCTTCAAGGAAAGAATGATAACTGAGTTGCACTTAACTCTAGGTACTCTACCATTCAAGTACCTTGGATTACATCTGTCCACGAGAAAGCTCACAATCTACCAGTGCATGCCATTAGTTGAGAAGATTGTTGACATGATCAGAAGTTGGACTTTAAAATTTCTATCTTATGCTGGAAGACTACAACTCATTAAGAGTGTTATATTTGGGATGCAGACCTACTGGGCTCAGGTATTCTTAATATCGAAGAAGGTTATTAAGCTAGTTAATAACTTTTGTAGAAAGTTCCTTTGGGCTGAAGTACATGACAATACTAGCAGAGCTCTTGTTGCTTGGGAAACTCTTTGCAATCCAAGAGCTGCTGGTGGTCTAAACATCAATGCACTATGGAACAAGATTGCACTGACCAAACTCCTATGGGCTATAACTGCAAAGAAAGATAAACTATGGATTTTGTGGATCCACGATCATTATATAAAGCACATAGATGTTGCTACCATGGCAATACCAAAATAGGTCAGCTGGTTAGCGAGGAAAAATTTCTCTGGTATAGAGTGGTGGGCTTCTGATCTAACAATGATCGATTCTTTTGTGTTTGATGGAAGATTCAACATAAAGAAGGCCTACATCTATTCTATGCCATGTTATCCAAAGTTCCATGAAAATCAATGATCATGTTGAAGGGAATCCTGCCAAAACATCAGTTCATACTATGGAAGGTTGTTTATCAGAGACTGGCTATTATTGACAGGCTCGCAAGATGGGATATCCAGGTGCCTCAGTCATGTGTGCTGTGTGACACTGAAGAAACACATGCTCATATATTCTTTGATTACCACTACTCGAAAAGTTTGTGGAAAGGAATGCTGGTATGGCTAAGGTACCAGAGGAGAATCACTAACTAGGAGCCTGAATTGAATTGGTTATCAAATAACGTCAATAACATGAATCCAAGAAGAACAATCTTAAGGGTTGTTTTTGCAGCTGTGGTGTATCATATCTGGATGGAAAGAAACAGTAGAAGATTTCAAGACCAGAAGAGGGAAGTCGTGGACAGAGCTAAAAATATTATATTTCAAGTGCATATAACAGATCAACAAAAACGCAAATGGAGACCTATATTGAATAGTTATCCTAGTTTGTAGTTATAGCAACTTAGGATAGAGAAAGAACCATATTTCACAGGTGGTTCTTGGTTAAGCAACAATATGGCTGTATAACTTCTTATTTTGGTTATTTTTAAGACCTGCTACTTGTGTAAAAAAGAACATATGTTGTACATTAAAAAATTGGTTGAAATAAAATTTTTCCTTTCGACCCAAAAAAATAAAAAGCCCATCCAAACAGGCTCTACATAATATCTGAAGATTTGTACATGAAATATTTTCTATTAGACACATGCAAAAATACTTAAATAGAAGATTCAACTGTTAAACACTTAGTTTGCATTCATGGGAAAGCTATCAGATGCCCTTTCGCTGAAAGTTTGGACAATATATCGCTAGTAAAAGAATGAAATATATGAAATAAACTACATTTGCAAGGTTATTTCATCTCTCTTGAAAGAATTTATTTTTACGGTAGCTTTAAAATGTGTGCCATAGAGTTAATCTTTGGACATTTAGTTATAGATTTATTAATCATATATTTGATTTATTCAATATTTAATTAGTGAAACATGCATATTGTTTAGATTTTAAGTTTGAATAATTCTTTTATCTTTTATATGTGACATTAAAAGAAGGAAAAAGAATAATTTTCAGATATTTTATATATGACAACCAAAACATATTTAAACGTCAAATGATGAAGTAGGTATATAATAGTCATTCATTATAATTTATAAAAGCCAAAAGATATCGAAACAAATGATCATGTTGTAGAGAGGTTTTACTTCATTTTTTCTCGATAAATGGAGCATCGAAAATAATTAAACTACGTACTACTTATTTAGCTATTAATAGAACTAACAAAGTAACAATTATATAAATCCAGATTAACATAAATTAAAAAGAAGTCAACAAAAGATATATTACTAGGAACGTAGCCACATGATCTCATGGAGTTCCCTTATTTAAGAAAAAGTAGCTCGATACACAAAACATCCCGTGTTCATGCAGGATCGAACTCAAGATTGTGACATAAACAACTAATCTAATGCAAACATTAGCGGCTATTTACACGGCTTAAACTGTGACCTTATGTCACACGGAAACATCATCCATGACGTGCTCTTATTGAAAATTGTAAGAGAAATTTTCATAAAGCACTATAGTTTGGAGTCTAGTAACTATAACTTGCTTAATTATTATTTGTAGATATTGTTCAATTGTTACCAACTTGTATCACTTATATCCAAAGGCGCAATAAATACAACCTATATCAACTAAAAGTCTAAAATTAAGCAAAGTATCGCTTAATTTTTTTTGAAAAATAATGCAAAATTGGAAAATGAGACCTAGCTCCTATACAAATGTCCAAATCCCTCCAAAAACCCTAACAAACAGAAGACCTACACACCACTGCCCCATCTACCAAACAAAAGTAGCCAATACTAAAATGGAAAAACAGAATTAAAATTAAAAAAAAAAAAAAACCAAAACCCAAACAAAAGCTTAGGAATGAGCAGCTTTACCTTGTCCCTCAAACTTCCACCTCTGCTTTCACTTTCTCCGCCTCCCTCTGCTCAGCTCCTATACTCCAATTTCTCCCCTTTTTCTCTCAATACCCGTAAGCCTCTCTCTCATCTGTTAATGGGTTTTCTTTTTTTATTCTTTTTATTGATGAAAATAGGATAATGGTGTTGTTTTCTTTAATAATTTTGCCATTGTTAATGTAACTTATTGAAAAGTTATTGTTTTTTTTTTTTGAGAAATGAGGATTCATATAGCTCACCCTACTTGTTTTGTACTGAGGCGTAGCTATTATTGTCTTTGTTTTTTGTTTTTCTTTAATGGGATAATGTTATTATTTTCTTTGGCTACTAATTATGTAACTTATAGTAGATTGTTGCTTTTAGCTATTTGATGAGTTTTTTCTTGGGTTGGGTAGCTAGTAATTGGGACAAAAGAATGAATGCAATATGTTGTATTTTCTTTCTAAAATTCTAATGGTGTTAAAAGGACCACCTTGGGGAAAATAGAATTTAATTTGTTTTTAGTGGATATTCTTTTCTTGAAAAGTTAGGGACTTCATGCTTATTTACTGCTTAGACTTAGTTGTTTGTGCTTTTTTTGGTGTGTTTTTGTTGTTTTTATGGGAGTATTGCTTAAGGATTGAGCTTAATATCACTGAATTTTAGCTCTATGCAGTGGATGTTGACTCTTGAAACTGGGAATGTATGTCTCTATGTAATATTGTAATGTTTACCCTGACTTAAATGGGTCATTATTATATTCTTCCCCCAATATTTTAAGGTAATGTGGCTGAACCCTTGTAGCTTGCTCAGTGGCTTCCTAATGGATGTTGGTCAAGTTTGCAATGTAGTTCGTGATAAATGGAATATACTACATCCGCTTGGTTGTTTTTACTGATTGTGATGTATGGTCCAACTTGTGTATACCTCGACTAATCCACTGGACAGCCTCTTACAGACCGTTAACACACATGTCCAGAGACAGATCCAATATTTAACCGCTTTGGGTTCAAACGTCAAGGTTTCTAGCATTGAACCCATCGTTTTCTTTTATTAACGTTATGGGCTGATATCTACTATTTATTCCAATTTTAGTGAAATTTTGCACATAAAATTCATGCTCCACGTCGGAAGGACTGAGTTTAGATGGAACCGGCACTTCTATGCTGCATCCGCCTTTGCACATGTCGTGTATAAGTTCTATTCGCCACTAGAGCTTTGATCTAATAGTAAGAGTGCAACGTTTGATGTGTGGATTAGGCGCACGTTACAGGATCATGCCGCAAAGACACAAACAAAATGATGGTATTTAAGTGGAGAAGGGTAGAGAGGTGGGCCTATTACCTATCTAGTTTCAAACCGTGTGCTAGTGTCCCTCGGGAGTATCTCGATTATCAGAAACAAGATTAAGTTCTTTTCATTAAGAAAGAAGACAGCCGAGGGACCTAGCAATTTTTCTAAATCTCGAGGAGGTCAAGAGAAAAATGTTGTAGAGCTCACAATTGAAGCTCATTTAAAAAAGGAAGTAACAGTTTTGGATGGACTGACGAGTAAAGTAACAAACACAAAAGAAGAAAGGGGGAGTATGTCTTTCTGGATAGTGAATTAAACACTTGTTATATAATTTATATTATGTCAATGAGATGCGTATATGGGTTATATTTGGTTCCTTGGAAATTGTTTTCTTGAAAATAAAATTGTTTTCTTACTTATTTTCTAGTGTTTAGTTAGGTAGCAGAAAATACTTTTTGGAGAATATATAATTTAGGCAAACACTATGGGAGACGAAATAGGTAAGGATGGAGAGGGTGGTAGGTCCGGATCTAAGGGCCAGGGTAGCGGTGGCGCAGGTAGGGGTGGGGGAGGTGGTGGGGGTGGCAGGGAAGAGGGTGGTGGTGGTTGGTGGGGTGGGCAGTAAGGTTGGGGGTGGTGAGTGGGTGGAGGATAGAGTGAGGAAGGTTGAAAAAAGGTTTTGGAAAACGTTTTACCTCCTTTTAGTAGGGAAGTCATTTTCCTCCAATTGGAAGAAAATTAGTTGATGAGGAAAATATTTTTCAAAACATTTAAGCCAACCAAAGATGAGAAAATTAGAAAACATCATTCATACCAAACACACCCATGAACTATTATGATCGTCCATGTCATCCACCACCAGGGGTGGCAAACAGACGGGTCGGGTCGGGTCGGGTCAGGTCAGATATGGGTGGATCGAAAACAGAGAATGCAAAAATTGAATAAATTATCCCATCCAACCCATATTTAATACGGATAAAAGCGGGTTAACCATATTATCCCTGGCTTCTTGAATATGATCACTTTAGGGACAATTCCTAGTCTCCCAAACTTGAGGAACCCCCAATTTGAGGCTTTACAAATGTGAAAGTTAAACCCATTAGTTATCCATTTTCTAAGTGGATAATATGGTTCTTATCCATTTTTGACCCGTTTTTAAAGTTCATTATCCAACCCAATTTTTAATGGATAATATGGGTGAATACCTGTTTTCTTTTAACCATTTTGCTACCACTATCCACCACCGTTAAAAACAGCACATTACGACATCTGAAGTTGTTTGCACTATCTTGTGTGTTAAAATATTGTTCCCAAGTGTTGATTATTCCACTGTAGTTTCATCTATTTCCTTTATATGCAATGAAAGATTGCTTTAAGTAATTTCTGTTATGGTTGTCGTAACACTAGACAGGTATTCTCAGAGCAACATCTAGGAGATTTTTTGGTGTGGTAGAAGTATCTTCAAAGACAATTACAACAATGGAAACTGTAAGTCACGATCTTATAATATAGCATCCTTGTAACCATCGCTAAGTAGTACAGATAGGTTCTGCGCTCGAAATTTTCTGATGAAAAATGGACTAAGTTATTTATGCCCACCTCTTCTCTGAACAGGATAAAGAAAGTATTGGGAGTCTAAAGCAACAATTAGCGAAGCTATTTGAGGAATCACTTCGAGCAGCATTCCCTGAAATTTCAGATGTGCAGCCTTTGGTTGCTATTTGCAATGATCCAAAAAATGGTGACTATCAATGGTATGAATTTCTCCGATTATGCTCTTAAGTTAAAGGCTATTTATTAAGACTTCTAGCTGTTTGTTATGTAAGTAAATAATCATCTAGTTCCTCTACGTTCTCACTTTGTAACTTTGGACAGCAATAATGCAATGAGCTTGTGGAATAAAATTAAAGGCAAAGGTACACAGTTCAAGGGTCCTCAACCTGTTGGAAAGGTGATTTGATATCCTGCTAATCTCTTATTTTTTTTCTAAACATGGTACTGGATGTGAAAGGTAGCAACTAATATCAGTTTTTCAAAATTTAGGCAATTGTAGAAAATCTTCCTGCGTCGGACATGATAGAGAATTGCTCTATAGCAGGACCTGGTTTCATTAATATTGTATTAGCAAGGCAATGGATAGCGAAGGTAATTTTTTAGCTGGCTCTATTTTTGCCGGCAGTTGTTTTTTAGTTGGTTAATTAGATTCGTGTGATAACACATCTATCTTACTGAGGCAGAGCGTTCAAAAGATGCTAATAGATGGCATCGAGGCATGGGCGCCGAAGCTTCCTGTCAAAAGGACCGTTGTTGACTTTTCATCACCCAACATAGCAAAAGAGATGCATGTTGGTCATTTAAGATCAACTATAATTGGAGACACTTTAGCCCGTATGCTAGAGTTTTCCAATGTTGAAGTTCTTCGGAGAAACCATGTCGGTGATTGGGGCACACAGGTAGATTTCATGATCAATAGTCTCTCATTCTCTTACTCTTTTCATATGAGTAATACCTATGGGATATATTTATTGGCTATTTTGCTTACAAATCTTATATGTGCTGCTCGTCCTTCAACATAATCATATGAGAGAACTGTAAGTGTTGTTATATCTTCAAACCGATACAATATTTATCTGAGCTGCTTGATCAGTTATCGTCCTTTGCAAGTTTATAAGATATAGGGGATTTACCCTTTAAATGTATAACAAAATTGTCTTGGTGTCAGTAATTTATTAAGTGTATGCAACTAATGGTTAGAAGCCAAGAGACATCTAACTTCAATTTGTTTTCAAGGGGAAGACTTAATTCTATGTATTTCATTAGTTTTTTACCATGACACACGATCTCTTTTCATCTACATATGAAATTTCCTTTCTGGAGAAGTATGTCTTTCACTAGAAATGTTTGTTGCCTTACAAATTTGTTTTAGGGCCTAATACCTGTTATATCTTTTGCAGTTTGGAATGTTAATTGAGTTTCTTTTTGAAAAATTTCCTAACTGGGAAGCTGGTAGTACTCCAGCGATTGGAGATTTGGAGGTGAGTCTATTGGCTCTTATTCACTACAGCTTTTTTTTCTTTTGTCATCTGCATTTGAGTTCCGATAAAGCATGCAACGTACATGTTATAGATTAGCATTGGATAGAGATCTCTGATTTGATTGGCGTTCTTTCCCCTTGTTTATTGATGCTCTTTCTTTGCAGTTATTCCCTGACCTATTATTAAGTATTGATACATTGAGTCTGCAATTATTGGCCATCACTAGCAAACTGGCAAAAGTTGAGATTTAGAATTGCACATATTTGGCAAACTCCAATGCTTAATGTGCAAGTAATATTGAGCTTACTCGTTTCCAAAACATGTCTTAAATCATGTTTCTTGGGATTTTCCTTGGGAGAGTAGGTGTTTGGGTCGATAGAAAGGCAGAAATTTATTTTACTTGACGTGGTAATCATTGTTTTCATTTATTGCTAGGCATTCTATAAGGCGTCAAAACAAAGATTTGATAGTGATCCTGATTTTAAGGAAAGGGCGCAAAAGGCAGTTGTTAGTCTTCAGGTGAGCCTTTATTTGTTATTTATTTAATACATTTATCATGTTTATCTTTTTTGAGAGATCACGCACAGTTGACTAGTTATTTTGTCGTCGGGGGAGGGGGAGGGATGAATACATTTTATGGGTTTCTGTTGCTTCTCTTGTGTTGCTGCTTGAGGAAAAGAGAGATAACATATCGTACTTGTATCTGATGCATTCTCTTACTTGTGAATGTGTGTCTCGCAGGGTGGAGAGGAGAAATATAGGAAGGCATGGGCACAAATATGTGAAATCAGCCGAAAAGAATTTCAGAAGGTGTACGAGAGACTTGGAGTTCACTTAGAGGAAAAGGCACTACACTCAGCTTTTTCTTCCACCTTAATTGCTTAGAACTTAGGATGACTCTATGGAGACATGCAGTAATTCCCTGGTTTTGCCTTTCGCGTATCATGTGATTGCCATTTCAGTTTTTGTTTAGCCTCCTCATAGGCCATGGTCAAGCTTTTCAGTTGCTACATGCTATTAAAATGACAGAGGTAGTGTGTGCCAACTTTAGCTCCCGATAAGGGTGAATATGCTTTCTGTCTCTTACATCCTTGTGCTTTGACTTATAAAGAAGTGATTCTGCTAGTTCAGAAGATACTATGTTGAAACGGAACAGATAATAATGCGTGGCTGATTTTGGCGGACTGCAATATGTGGTTATGTTTACCGAAGGAGAAACTAAATATCTCTTGAGAAGGGCCACCATTTACTGAAAACACCTGCTGAAAAGACCTAGTATCCCAAGCTCTGAGAGTACCATCGGAAGAGCAAGAGTGTAGTACGTGTGGCGATGAAGGACCTGAAAAGGCAATTTGGTTAATGGTCGAGGAATGACCATTACATTCCCCAATGTACTGTCCTGCTGCGGCTGAGTACAATTTAATTGCATTAGTAGAGAGTGATACCGCCATTGATGTCCAGTCATTCTTGGGAACGATTTGGAAACATAATCATCGCCGAAGTTAGTCTGAATGGAATTTTTGATACTAAAACGCTTACAAGTGTTGGGATTAGGGAGAGGAAGTTGTTCTATGTCCATCTCTTCTGCGCCATCCATTCTCTTTCTCTCTCTCTCTCTCTCTCTTAACATGGCTGTCCTTACTACTTCCTTTGTGAAGGAGAAATCTCAAAAGAAAAAGATTCTGTCTAGTGCTTAAATATTACTGGAATTTGTACTGTTTATTTTGCAGCTCCCTTGTGATTTGAATAGTGATAATTGCTGAAAAAGAAAAAAAAGTGAATTAATCTGAATAGTGAGTTGTCATTTCACTCATAATTTAATGGATATAAAATTGTTTGTAAATGCTGTAGCCTGGGTTGGTCATGTCACTCTGGTGTAAATTCTAAGCTAATTTTGTCCTGAATTTGGTTTACAACTTGCCTTTCAAAAATAGCTGGTGTATTAAGTCAAAGGAAACAGTTTATGGTTTTGTTGCAATTGGACCATATAGTCTCGGGTATTGAATTAATTTTCGGTAAATTAACTATTCGTTTTTTGAATATATAGATAGTCTGTTATTTTTTTTTGATGAAATAAATTGTTGTATTAAAAGGCATCAAGAAGATGCAAGAGTACAAGAAGTAGATATCAAAAACAAAAGTGAGTTGCTAGCCCCTATACAATGTCTCAATCTAGGACAAGAGAGCTAATAAACTCCAAAAAGTGTTCAGTACTAACTATTGGGGACAGCTTTGTCCAGCAAAAAAGATTGGTTAAACATTTGGCTTTAATAGAGTGGTTTGGAGTTGAGATGCCATCAAAACATCTTTTGTTTCTCTCATTCCATTGACACCAAAAAATAGCTACAGGTATCATAATCCAGATCTTTTTGATGGACTTATCAACTGGCCAATGACTCCAACTCAAGTACGCGTCTCTCAGTTTTTGTTGCATGACCCAACTTATCCCAAAAATGCTATAGAACATGTTCCACATATCAATGGCTACTGGACAGTGCAGGAAGAGGTGGCTGATAGATTCCTGGTTCCTCCTGCATAGATAACATCTATTAACCAGTTGAAACCCTCTTCTGTTGAGATTATCTTGAGTTAGGCAAGCTTCATGTAGGGCTGTCCAGTTGAAACCAATAACCTTCACTGGTAATTTGGTCCTCCATATCAGCTTCCAAGGCCATGCATCAAGAACTTGATTCCACAGTGAAACTACTCTTGCTGCCCCATCTCATCATGTCTGAAGCATTCCCATCAATATTGTAAGCCTCCACTTTGGCTATCATTTCCATCAAGCTTTCAATCTCCCTGTCTTGAGCTGCTATTCTTAAGTGCACATCCCAAGTATTGCTAGTTCTGTTTTGAGCAACTGAGGAGTTCTTGTCCAGGGCAAAGTGGAAAAGATTAGGATAGTCCTCCATAAGTGTAGAATTGTTGAGCCACTTATCTTTCCAGAATTTGATGTGTGCTCCATTGCCCGGCTTGAAATGGACATTCTGGAAAAATTCATTCCCTAACTTGCTAATATACTTCAAGGTCCTACTCCGTAGGCGGCATTGACAATTTTAGTGCTCCAATTATCATTTTCCCCATGTTTAGCATTGATCACCTTCTTCCAAAGACTTGTATCATCTGTATAGATAGTCTGTTATATGTTGTAGAAGGACTTCAGACGAATTGATTGTTGTTGGAGGGTTTTCCAGCTGATTTCTGCTTTTCGTTTTCTATTGAGCCTTTTGTGCACATGTTTTAGATTGAACCAAAGGCTCATGGATTAATTTGGTGCTTCTTCCTTTTAGGGTGAAAGCTTTTATAATCCATATATTCCCAAGGCTTTGGAGTTGCTTAATGAGAAAGGATTAATTGAAGAAAGTGAAGGAGCTCGTGTTATCTTTATTGAAGGGAAGAAAATACCTCTTATTGTTGTGAAGAGGGATGGTGGTTTCAACTATGCTTCAACAGATCTTACTGCTCTATGGTTAGTTTTAGTCGCAATTCGTGTTTCTTGACCAGCTTTGCAAGTATAGCCTATTTTCTCATCAAGGATACAATTAGAATTTGTACAGAAGCTACTAGAGTTTGAAGTACTTTTCACTTATGCGTCCTATCTGCAACGTTGTAGGTATCGGCTTAACAAAGAAAAAGCCGACTGGATGATATATGTGACTGACGTCGGCCAGAGAGAGCACTTTGAAATGTTCTTTTCTGTAAGTTTGTGATATTGATATGATACCTCTTTTCTCTTCCCTCAGTTAAGCATATGATATAATGGAGCAACTTTATTGGGATTGAGCGTTATTCTCATGTTTCTTTTACTTTCAAACTTTTTTCCAGGCTGCAAAACGTGCTGGCTGGCTTCCGTCAAACGAGAATGAATATCCCAAAGCCAGTCATGTAGGGTTTGGGCTAGTTTTAGGAGAAGATGGGAAACGGTTTCGTACGCGAAGTACTGAGGTGGTTAAGCTGGTTGATTTGCTTGATGAGGCCAAAAGCCGGTGTAAATTAGCACTTGAAGAAAGAGGTCTGTTCTAATGCTATTTGTGGTTTGCTTGGAAATATAGAATTTTGGTTATTCTCCTTTTCCACTTGTTTGCTTTTGCCTGTTAAGAGTACCACTTCAAGTTTATATTATGATTGTCTTATCAGGTAAGGCTAAAGAATGGACGGCAGAGGAACTCGATCAAACTGCTGAAGCAGTAGGATACGGTGCTGTTAAGTAAGTTCCTCATGCTTGTGCATGCATTTGCACTTTAAAATTTGCAATTGCACGAAGATGATTTAACTGTTTGCAATTTTTTTGTTGATAAAAGTGCTTTTATAATGAAAACCTTCTAATGCTATAAAAAATGAAAACCTTTCAACTTCTTCATTAATGGTAGTACATGGTTATATTGGTTATCTTATGTCCTATTACAAGCCAGAACTTAAAAAGCTTTTCCGTGAGAGAATGCTTTCTGTTCTGGAGAAGTGGAGATATTCATTGTACGATTTAAATACTAAAGACTGTCAATTTGGAATAGAGGGGGTATTATAAGTTAGAACGTATCGCATTGGATGAAGGGGTAATGAGAAATTCTTTTTAGTGCTCTTGCTCCTCTCATCCATCTCAGCATTTGCCCATGGATTTGGGTGGCCAACACTCGCTATGTACAGGATTTCCTAATAAAATGATCTATATCCTATTAACAGTAATAAACCTTTAGTGTACACTTCAATTACTGTTAAGTAAGTGTATATCAATTTTGTTCCAACAGAGTTTTAAGAAATCAAATTGATTTAGCAAATGAAAGTTCAATCCAATGTGTATTCTCCCTATCAAATCAAAATTTTATAAATTGATATACAACTTAGATTAACTCTTTAACCTCCGTATCTAGTCAAATTATGCCATATAGAACCAACAAATTAATTATTTCATAAAAAAGAGCACTAAAAAGAACATTTGCTGTCTTAGTAAAAACATCCGTCCTTGCCTAAATATACTGTTGTGTATCTTAGATGTGATTTCTCATGTGATTGCAGTATTGGTAATATCTGGTTCTGACATAGTAAGAATATTACTTTACATATGCATTGATGCTTTTCACAGCACGTTTCTGACCTTCTTTTGTTCTCCTTTTCTTTTGGTACCCCAAAACAGATATGCTGACCTGAAGAACAACAGGTTGACTAATTACACCTTCAATTTCGATCAGATGCTTAGTGATAAGGTATGTGAATGGATATCCCTTTGATGAAATGAATAAATCTGTTAAAGTCATTTTCAACGAGTTATTAAAGCCAAGCTCAATTCTTTAATTACACCAATTCAAAGCACATGAGTCTCTCCATGGTTTAATAATCGATTCTGTTTTGAGGATTCGATGTTTTTTCATATATGGACGTTCTCAATTTGTAGGGATATGTTCGCTCGATTACTTAGTTTTGCTGCAGCCTTTGTATTCTATTACTCTGTTTGGAATTTGATTCTCTCTTATTTTTCTGTGATGGGCAGGGAAATACCGCTGTGTATTTGCTGTATGCACATGCTCGCATTTGTTCAATTATCAGGAAATCCGGTAGAGATATAGAGGAGTTAAAAAAGGTAATCTCATCCTTTTTACATGCTCCAACTGAACTCTTCTGTATCAAGAATTCTAACCGTTTTCTCTGAGGCCCCTTTTGGCCGCCCAAGAAATGTTGAAGTAGGCAAACACATAATACGCCATAGTTTATCAATGTTAACTGATATTTCAATCATATTAAAATTACAACAGTTGCATTAGAATTACTATTTGTTATTATATCGAATCGTTTTCGTTGGACAGAGTGGGTCGATGGATTTGGCACATCAAGATGAACGCATGTTAGGCCTCCATTTGCTCCAGTTTCCTGAAGTAAGAATTTATAGAACTTTATTACTTGTTAGCACTTAATGGGGTTTTTATAATTTGGGCGAAGTTTTAACCAAAGTAAACTTTGCCATCTCATTTTGCAGATTGTTGAAGAAGCTTGTACCAACCTTTTGCCCAACTTGTTGTGTGAATATCTTTACAAATTATCTGAAGACTTCACTAAATTCTATACCAACTGTCAGGTATGAAGTTTTCCTTGCTGAGTATAAAGTAAACCAAAGAAAAGCCGAAAACAAATGTTGTGCGCCCGTTTAACCCGTGGCTTAACTTGCAAATAGACCAGCTCAAAACCACTAATAAAACACCAAATAGCAATAGTTCGTTGTCTAAGATTCATGAAAATCTTGAAAAGTGGTGAACATACTATGTAGAAACCACCAAGGGGTGCGGTGGGATGGTTAAGATCCGTACACCCTTAACCAGAAGGTTTTTCCAGTAGAGAGCGCTTTACACCTTTAGCAGGCCTCTCTCGCGCGAATTCAGATCAGTTAGACCAACGGCTTTGGATATCATATAATTTAATCAAAAGATACTGTGCTGAGTACACATGGTATTTAAGTTGATAGCTAGCATTTACAAATATACATTTTGGAACTTTGGCAGGTCGTTGGCTCGGATGAGGAAACCAGCAGACTCTTGCTTTGCGAGGCAACAGCACTTGTCATGAGAAAGTGTTTCCATCTTTTGGGTATCACTCCTGTTTACAAAATTTGATCTCATATGAGTTTTTTTGTATTCTTCTTTAGTTAGTATTCAAAATTGAAATGTATTTAAACAGAGCGATTCAAAATGCTACTACTAATGTAGTCGATTTTGACTAATTTGAAATTGAAAGAGTAATTGATCGATTAATTGATCCAGATATCAGTTCCATCGATACAGTTTGGGACTGAGGCGTAGTAATTGTGTTGTAGTTTCATCGGTGATCGTTTAGTCAAAATTTTGTAGTCGGTGGTGCCCATAAGTTAAGTGTGCTTTTTATATATAACCTGATACCAATATTGGTGTTTTAGGGGTGTTCATGGTTCAGTTTTGATCGGGTTTTCCCCTAAAGAAAACTAAATCAAGTCAGTTCTTCAAATGTTGGGAACAAACCAATTAAGTCGGTTTTTGATCGATTCGGTTTTGTCGGTTTTTCATTTTTTCAGTTATTTATCGGTTTTTTTAAGTACGAGATGTACTACCAAACACATATTCCCGCGATTACGTTTTATATGTAACACTATGAAACCAATTGTTCTTTGAAAAATCTATCATTTACCAAGATATATTGATGATAATTGAATCAAATAGTGATGAATAATTTAAGTACTCAAATTAAAAATCGATAATTTTTAACATGAAATAAATTCTTGTACTTAGCAAAAGAAAACTGCCAATCAAACTAGAATGTAAAAATAAAGAATTAAATTATTATAATAGCAAAGAACTAGACTAAAAATACAAACGATTAATATGTACCATAAATTATATATATATATATATATGGTTCGTTTTTTTTTATTTTATTAAACTAAAATCAAATTTGATCCGTTTTTAAAATTCAAAACCAAACCAAACCTAAGAAGTATCAGTTCTTTTGATCGGTTTGGTTTGGTTTTCGGTTTGGTTCGGTTTTCGGATTTTTATGAACGCCCATAAGTGCAAATGATGTAAAGAATACTCCCTGTTTCATTTTGTGTAACATTTTTTGTAGTCGATTTGGTTCGGTTTATTTCGACTATTTTTTTTGTTAAAACTAAAATCAAATTTGATCCGTTTTTAAAATTCAAAACCAAAACCAAACCAAACCAAACCTAAGAAGTATCAATTTTTTGATCGGTTTGGTTTGGTTAGTTTGGTTCGATTTTTCGGATTTTTATGAACGCCCCTAAGTGCAAGTGATGTAAAGAAATTCCATGTTTCATTTGTGTAACATCTTTTTTCCTCAATTTTTTTAAAAAGAAAAAATGCGTTTTTATATTTGAAAGAAAATAAATTTTAACTTTCAATTTTATCCTTTTATATTCATAGAAATATCTGACATGTTTAAAATTACAAGTATTAAACGTTATTTGTTCTCTTAAATTTCGTATTTAGTTAAACAATATCACATTAGATAAAATAAAGTTAATTCCCTTTAACAAAAAAAGGAAAAAAGTTGGTTTATTATAAATAGAGTTTTATTTAGGTGAATGCATATAATTTAGAGAAATTTTAGGGATTCTACTTGGTGGCTAAGTCACTCTTTCTCTATAAATAAAGTGATTCTATTCCACTATAATTCATCCCAAAATTCAATAAGAATTTCCTCTGTCTCTTTCTCTGCAGTATTGTTCTCCTTCTTTTATTGTTTTTATCAGCACCAGACTCTAACCAATTGAGTAGAAGCTTTGGGATTGAGCATAATGATTGTCAATTGTTCCATGAACTTCCTTCATGATTAAATTCTGGATTTAAGGTAAGTATTTTACTTTATTTTTCTATTTTAAATTCTTGAAATTCTATAATTTGATTTTAAATGCAAGCAAAGACAATAAACTTTGATTATAGCTCTTATAGATTTTGCAAGAAATTATAACCACCCGAAGTGGTAAAATTTTTATGCCTTGCCATGATCAAATTCATGTATGATTGTGGGCAAAGAAGTGGAAACTTGTCCCATTGAATTTGCTTCATTCTCATTCCCCTTAAGAGAATGTGATAGTAATATGTGATAAGTCTGAAAGAAGATAAAATTATTACCGTGAAGGTATCAATGGACGTGGACGTGGCAATAGACGAAATTATAATCGTCATCATTGTGATAACGAGAATAATAAAGATTCTCAAAATAATCCTTCACTATGTGAAAGTAATATTTGTCATCAATTTGATATGAGATTTTGTAAAGCACGTATAGATGATTATGGTCCATTCATGATGTGAATGTGCCAACATCTGATTTATGAATACATATTCATTCTTGGAAGAATATGAACGTGCTAGTGGTAATGGATATACCACACTAATCCATAGAAGGATGTTTGAGATGATATAAGAAAAATAATGGCATTATTATGATATGAATGGTCATTGGTCACGTACCTATTGTATGTCAAAATATTTTGGCAATGTGATTACTAAAGGATAACAGTAATACAAGAAACAGATCTTGCATATAATTTGACAATGACCATTATTTATAACTTCCTCTTTAAAAGTGATATTCACCATATGAATGTTGACGAATATGTCGTAGTACCAAATTAATTGAGAGCTCTGGAAGAGCCAATTATTTACTATTTTGGAAGAATACAATTGATTATCATGTCAATTTATTGTGTCGTAGTAAGTCTCAAGGAAATTTATTGAGTTTTTAAAGTATTCGCGAAAGCGATTGGTTATAATGAGACTATAAATAAAGGAAAGATTTAATATCTTCTATTACTACAACTTGTAGCGGGGTAATATGTATGTGAAAGGCTACCCACTTTATTCTCTAGTTTGTACTACACAAATAAAAGAATACCACAATAAAGTGGATGTTTATTGATATAAAAATTCATATCATAATAAACTTGAATTTTGTTGATAATTGCACACGTCATGGTGTAAACCTGAACTTTATCAATATTGATAATTTATTCAGTTGGCATAATTGGTTTAACCATATCAATTTTAGTATGATGTGCAAAAAAATGAAAGAGAATTCACATGGGTAAGTATTAAAGAACTAGAAAGTTCTTTACGAATTCTCTTATGTTGCTTGTTCTCATTAAATAAATACCAACTAAAATTGGAATTGAATCCTATAAATGTTAGAAATATCAAAGGTGAATATGAGCTCATTCACCTTCCATGTATACCGCATAAGATGCATCTATGAGATGGTTACATGTGCGATTATTATTAACCTGCAACATAGTGTTTGCCAGATAACTTGCTCAATAATTTAATTTAGAGCATATAATCCAGATTTTTATTCAAGATAGTTTATCTTGATAAGTTGGTTTGGTTTAGCAAAATAATTTATTGAGTGCTTTCACGTAATAGCTAAACTATTACTTATGAGAACACCATTATCTACATCAATTGATATACGTTATATACGAAAGTATATTACATTCTCCTCTCACAAGTGGTTCAGGGTCAGGAACCAAATACTTTCATCTTATTATTATTAAAGTGCGGCGTATATTTTGATTAACACCATAATGCACAAAGATGAGCTTTCAAAGTTGAGGACACAAATTAGTTTTTCTAACATGAGGCGGATACAAGATAAATAATTGAGAAAAAGTTACATGGAATGAATTATCATTTCTACATCTAGATCCTCGAATACGATAATATGAACTTGAAGTTCATAAAAAGATAATTCATCTGCAATACATTGCAAAGCATGCCAGACGCATTTGCTGACCCAAATAAAGTAACTATAGTCTAACCGCAAATGCTCTTATTAGAATAATCCTAGACGGACAAAGTCTATGGTACATTTAAAGCATATAGACAAATCGGTTTCAAATAGAAATCTTGATAAAGAAGATGAGGGAATGATCAAAATGATCATAATAAGGAGGCAAGTGATCTAGAAGATCACATGACATAACACTTCATAAAATCTCAAGAGAGGTTCAGGTACCTGAAAATAAGAATGAAGAGATCTTTATGTTATGTCTTTATGAAAAAAATATTGGAACCGATATAAAATATTTGTCGTCGACATCTATGATAGCGCTAAGTATAGATGAGGATCTTAAGTCTGTCGAATACAGGCACACAAATATTGGCCAAATGGAAGAGACAAAATTCGAATAGAATTGGTTTCATATGAAAGACATGTAGTTTTGGACTTGCAGTTCAAACACTTGAAATTATAAAGTCAATAGTGTGTGCAATTGACTTTATATATCTTATATGTCTACCATGACATAAAAACATGATATGAATCTAAAGTCCATTCATATGGCTTATATGACTTAACTTATACGACAATCCCTGGAGGATTTAAATTGCTTAAAGCATATATAATTCTTGGTCCTGAAGTACCACATCCTACGTGCAATTTGTGCACATATGTATCTTGCTATAATTATAAGCATGATAATGTGATAGCGAGAATTTTAAAGGTGCAACATATTCATTGGAGTTAATACGTATGATTTATTCACCAAATCTCTGCCGACGTCAGCCTCCAAGAAGCTAGTGCACAAGATTGGGATGCGAAAGTTCAAGGATGTGAATTGATGCTCTCATGAGGGGAAGTTAATACACGTTTTACTCTTTTTCTCTTACAAAGTTTTGTCCCACTGAGTTTTCCTTGCAAGGTTTTTAACGAGGCAACCAAAAGGCGTATTTCTAAACATGTGTACTCTTTTTCCTTATCTAGAATTTTTTTTCCATTGGATTTATTTTAGTTAAGTTTTAACGAGACACATTATCTGTTGAATAGACATTCAAGGGGGAGGGGGGAGGTGTTATAAATAGAGTTTTATTGAAGGTGAATGTCTATAATTTAGAGAGATTTTAGGAATTTTACTTGGTGGCTAAGTCACTTTTTCCCTATAAATAAAAGGGTCCTATTCCATTGTAATTCATCCCAAAATTCAATAAGAATTTCCTCTCTCTTTCTCTGCAATATTGTTCTTTTTCTTTTATTGTTTCATAACATGGTTATCATATTACTCAGATGATCACGCCCAACTATGCCTTATAAAAAGGACTAAGTGGTCTTTGCAAATATAATCCGGTTTACAAGTCCGGAGTCGAATCCCACAGAGAACTAATGCTTAGATACAACTGTTCACTATCACCAAGAATACAAACTTGAACAATTCCTAACTTATAGATATTAAGATTCTTGTATTTAACTAATTAACTAACAAATTAAAATAGTAAATTAACACTAAAGATACTACGGGTTGAAGAAAAGATTAAGGAGGTCTAGAGTTATGATTTTCCCAATTGTCGGAATCCTTCCCGCTACGTCTTCTATAATTTCGCTAAGTATTCTCTACCGATCATGAGCGCTCTATGTGCTGTAATTCTCTCCCGAGTAACTACCACAATTTACCAGATATATTCTCCCGAATTACGCTAGCTGACATTAAGTATGGCTCACTTAGATCGCACCCTAGGTTTCGTTATCCCTAATCCCACCTTTAAACCCTTCGTTATTGATCCATCATATACGTCGGGATTGATGTTGTTTAACAACGACCTAAATATGCACTCTCTCCCGAGTAATACATACTAAATAAGCACAGCTAATTGAGGGCCCTTCAGGTAACTACAACAAGCATGTAGTTGAACAAATAGAGATAAAACTTTGGCTCAATTATATAAAACAGAACAAGAATTTATCCTACAAAATGTTCCATCAAAACCCTAGATAACAAATTAGCTATTCATAATAGTATCTAAAATTACAATGCTTAAAGTCATAACCAACAATGAAAAATAGGAAGAGGAAGGAAAAAACTCGTAGAAAAATTCCCCGTCTTGCTCCTATTGTGTCTCTGCCTCCTTAGGTAGAATCTGTGTCAAAAGTGTGTCCAACCTCCTCAAAATACCATTTTCCATGTATATATACCAAGTAGGGTCGGACCCAAACAATTATACCTTCTTCTACGCGAAAAAGGAAATCTTTTTGGCAGCCCGACCGCGGTCGCGGTCCCAACCGCGGTCCGGGCGCGGTATTTTCCCAGTGCACTGCCTCAGTTCGCGTCCAGGTATGCAGTTGCTGTTTCGACTTCAGTTTTCACCCTGTTTATTTGGAAAAACATAAAACATGAAAGTGTATCTCTTTGAGTTAGCTTTCCAACCATATATTATATAGCCCAAATAGAGTTCAGAGAAAAGAGTTATGTCCATTTTACTAGACAGTGTGCAATATACCTACTCTAGTCTTTGTTTGTTCTTAACTATTAAATTTGACCCCCGAACACGATCCCGACTTAATTCCTTGGGCTTTTACTCAGTTTTTAAAGCGATAATCACTTGAATTTATTCCATAACATCTACATAGCTCGGAATCACTCCTACAAGGCATAAAACATACAATTAGTGC
Source organism: Nicotiana paniculata (assembly GCA_005239505.1). Taxonomy (NCBI): domain Eukaryota; kingdom Viridiplantae; phylum Streptophyta; class Magnoliopsida; order Solanales; family Solanaceae; genus Nicotiana; species Nicotiana paniculata. The sequence goes on along the minus strand of ML340685.1, from coordinate 22,800 downwards.
AAAACACTAGCGATTAAAGCTCAAACTCAATGAAAGTGCAGTAAATTAGAGTGTAATAAACGACTAAAATATGCAATTATATCCTATCATCAACATCCCACACTTAAACCATTACTCGTCCTCGAGTAATCAAACTACACTTTATATAGACACGACCTTTTAAACAATTCTCCTAACTCGTCATACCAAGAATATTTAAAATAGACTAAGCACAAGGGTGTAACACCTTCACCTCAAGATTTGACTCACAAATACCACGCATTATTCACAACTCACCCACTTACTCTAATATAGAGGTCACTGACATTACCTTTCCTTCATGAATCAAATGCCCTCGCATAACAGAAGAGAGTAGTTCCACACAATAAAATTTAAGAACACTTAGGAACTTAAGATAGAAAGAATTCACTCACTCTCATAAATAACATTCATATGCCACAAAATATGCACCATAGGCTTGCCCGTAGTGTACTACTCTACTAATCGAGCTCATTCAATCTAGGATAAAGTAGGACTTTATTTGGTTGTAATGTAGGCTGCGGTACTGGTATGATACATTTAGATATAAGAGTGACTACTCCTCCCTAAGCACTTGAATACATATACTTTAACATTCAAACCCCATACTTATGTCAAGCCAAACTCCACTTTCACATCAATGTATATTACCCCATACTTCTTTAAGCACAATTACATCAAGAGTCACCACTTATCAAGGAATATTTTTATTTTTTTTCACAGAATACAACTTTTTTTTTCTTTTCTTTCTATTCGAGTGGCTCTTGCTTTTTCAAAACAGTGGACCTTTCTCCTTATTTCATTAGTTCCACTCAAAAGCCAAACCAACCACCCCACAAGATGGTTAATTCAAACAAATGGGTAAGACTTGTAATGTGGTTGCCAAAGAAACAAAATTACAGGCTCAAAGGGGTTAACTACGATACATCACAATTAGGCGGGTAAAATATACATATCTGTCTCAACAAGAAAACGCCTATATCACTTCCAAGACTGAAGAAAACTACTATTTCGCTTTGCAAACACACGGGGCAAGTTCTAGGCATCAAAATGAAATGCACAGAATAACACCCAAACCTCACACACACATGGCACTTAACTCACTCAGGATTGGATTCATCAAGACACTCTAGTCAAAGCAGTTAAACAAAGTTAAGCTTATACAATTTAAGGTACTTATACAAGAGTAAATACCTGAGCCTAAGTGTCACAACCAAAGTATTCACTATTCTAAAGGCATTAGAAAGTCAAGAGATATTGCTTCATTTCAAAACACAACACAATGGCTCCTATTCCTAAAAAAAAACTAACTACACCAGGTTCAGACAAAACTCTTGGGAAAGAACCGCGACACAAACAAATACCAAGGAGGAATTACTACACTACCTACCAAGATTTTTTTTAGACTTAAATCCCTCAAGAAAATTGTCTAATAGATCCATCGTCGGGAAAAGTCCAATCTTTTTATTTTTGTAAAAAAATAAATTATGCCATTAAACTAACACAACTAAAACATAGAAAGTCACCTAGACAATCTCCTCACCCCATACTTAAAATTGTGCATTGTCCCCAATGTAGACCCATACATACAAGATGGTTAAAGAAACTCCCTGGTAGGCCAAAGGCCGAAGCACTAGCATCTCATGTGGTACTCAGACTTCTACCAGGCCTGGTCCTTCGTGCGGGTACCTCACACTTAGTTCCAACTATAACTGTTGCATTCTTCCAATGGCTTTGCTTCCATGCTCCTAGAAAATAAAAAAATTTGACACTACAAAAATAATCCAATTATAAAATAAAAAAATAAAAGAAAGCAGTAAAGCTGGGTTGTCTCCCAACAAGCGCTTGATTTAACGTCGCGGCACGACGCGAATCACTTTCTGCCTCCACTTTGAACTTATGAATTGGACCCCAAGTTCTGATTCTGCTCTATGATCATGCTGTTGGGGCGATACAAATTGTTGCGAGCCAAAAATTAAATGATGCTTTATGAACTTTTTGGCTTTCAACTGAGGAATGTCACTTTGCCTAGACGGCCTTGAAAATTTCAGAATATAGGGATCATCTACCTCTTCCTTTGACTCTTGCATTGGCTCATACGACTCAATTTCCATTTCACCATCTGAACATAATGTAGAGAAGTGTTTGGAATGAGGTCCAACGCGCTCAAATACATGAACTTCAATATTTTTAACCTCCTCAACACCAATCACACTAGAGTCAACTAAATTTGTATCTTCAACGTCCCTCGTTGACTCTAATGTTACTTCTTCAACATCGGCATCCTCAACTTTTAGTTGGATAGATTGTTGGTGTTCTACTCTGACATCCTCCTCTAGAATTTCCTCGTATTTTTTTAGATCTTCAATCATAATCGCAATTTCTACAGCCAATTCATGCTCTTCTTGGCTATTATCCACAATGTAAGCGTGTTGCACTTTACAAGGTTCAATTAGTTTATTAGATTGAGCCTCTAAGTTGTGAATAGTTGCCTCTTGCCTTTCTATCTGCAGCTGTATTTTATCATATTGTTCCATAAGGTACTTTAGCATATTCTCGATCTCTTTCAGGTCCTCATACCTGGGTTATTTGTTCCTATTAACTTCACAAGAAAAAGAAGTACTATCAAAGTAAGGGGTTGGGGGGAGATAAAAAATTTAAGCACAACCATGAAAGTGACCATCTTGACCACCACACATATCACACAGATTCCACACATAAGATTGAACTGGTGCACATAACTCGCTCTCGGGAATATTTTGATAATTTTGCCCTGGATGGTTTCCTCCACAATATGCATAACGAGGATCAAAAGTAGAATTACAAACATCAAAACTCTCATAATTCCAAGATGCCATGTCTCTCAGATCAAAATAAAAAATAATAAATAAATAAATAATCAAATACATGAAAACAAAATAAAAGTTCAAACTTGCAACCTAAAAATATGTAACCTACAGCTACACCGTTGGTTCCCGACAACGACGCCAAAATTTGATCACGCCCAACTATCCCTTATAAATAGGACTAAGTGGTCGTTGCAAATATAATCCGGTTTACAAGTCTGGAGTTGAATCCCACAGAGAACTAAGGTTTAGCTACAACTGTTCACTATCACCAAGAATACAAGCTTGAACAATTCCTAACTTATAGATATTAAGATTCTTGTGTTTAACTAATTAACTAAAAAATTAAAATAGTAAATTAACACTAAAGATACTACGGGTTGGAGAAAAGATTAAGGGGGTCTAAAGTTATGATTTTCCCAATTGTCGGAATCCTTCCCGCCACGTCTTCTATAATTTCGCCTAAGTATTCTCTACCGATCATGAGCGCTTTGCGTGTTGTAATTCTCTCCCGAGTAACTACCACAATTTACTAGATATATTCTCCCGAATTACGCTAGCTGGCATTAAGTACGGCTCACTTAGATCGCACCCAAGGTTTCGTTATCCTTAATCCCACCTTTAAACCCTTCGTTATTGATCCCTCATATACGTTGGGAGTGATGTTATTCAACAACGATCTAAATATGCACTCTCTCCCGAATAATACATACTAAATAAGCACATCTAATTGAGGGCCCTTCAATTAACTACAACAAGCATGCAGTTGAACAAATAGAGATAAAACTTTGGCTCAATTATATAAAAACATAACAAAAATTTATCCTACAAAAGGTTCCATCAAAACGCTAGATAACAAATTAGCTATTCATATAGTATGTAAAACTACAATACTAAAAGTCATAAACAACAATGAAAAATAGGAAGAGGAAGGAAAAAACTCGTAGAAGAATTCCCCGTCTTGCTCCTATTGTGTCTCTGCCTCCTTAGGTCAAATCTGTGTCAAAAGTGTGTCCAACCTCCTCAAAATACCAAGTAGGGTCGGACCCAAATAATTATACCTTTTTCTACGCGAAAACGGACAGTTTTTTGGAAGCCCGACTGTGATCGCGGTCGCAACCGCGGTCCGGGCGCGATATTTTCCCAGTGCATTGCCTCAGTCCGCGTCCAGGTCTACGGTTGCTGTTTCGACCGCGGTTTTCACCCTGTTCATTTGGAAAAACATAAAACATGAAAGTGTATCTCTTTGAGTTAGCTTTCCAACCATATATTATATAGCCCAAATAGAGTTCGGAGCAAAGAGTTATGCCCATTTTACTAGACAGTGCACAATATACCTACTCGAGTCTTCGTTTGTTCTTAACTATTAAATTTGACCCCCGAACACGATCCCAACTTAATTCCTTGGGCTTTCAAAGCTCCAAATCACTTGAATTCATTCCATAACATCTACATAACTCGGAATCACTCCTACAAGGCTATAATTAGTACAAAATACTAGCGATTAAAGCTCAAACTCAATTAAAGTGCAGTAAATTAGAGTGAAATAAACGACTAAAATACGCAATTATAACCTATCATTATCAGACCTCTGCTTTCTTTTTTCCAAAATGGTATAATTAAATACTTATTTTTTCAATGATGGATTTTGCGCTATAGAATTAATGGGGAAACTAAGGACGTTTCCAATTTTGCACTCGTTGAAGTAATTGTAGTAGCATTTGCACCCATTAATTTTGCACTTTCTAATGTGTTGAGTTTAAAATTCTCATATTTTTTATTATCTCGGTTTGGCTCTTTGAGAACACTAATCTCGTTAATTCATCCCCTTATTTTTAACTAGCGTTTGAACATAGATTTGGAAAAAAATTGAAAAAATAAATTTTAAAGTTATTTTAAAAAATAATTTATTTGAAAACAATTTAAAATTTTATGAGTGAAAGAAAAAGTTTCACCCAAAAACTACCAAAAACCAGATTTTGGGAACTTGAAAAAAAATCAATTTATTTTCCAAAATTGATAAAAATTTGTGAACAAACAATGTTTTCAAAGAATTTTTGAAAAAAAGTTGTCAAAATTTATGGCCAACCGGAGTTTGGCCATAGATTTTGCCAAAATATATTTTGTTTCTTTTGACAAACACATGTTTGTTCATAAATTTATTTACATTTTGGCAAATTCCCAAAATTCAAAATTCAAATCCCAAAATCACGCCCAAAATATCACTATTACATTTTTTAAAATTGCAGCAAACTTTTATATTTTATAAAAAAGCCCACAATTTATTATTTTGTAAAAATGTTGCTTCGTCTTCTCAGTCATTTTATAGTGTATTAGGTAGTTCATTATAAAAATGATAATTTTATACCAAATTTATTTATGTTCAGGATTGTGTTTGCGATAATATAATAAATGTTATTGATAAAACTACTATTGGGTATTTGTGATAGTTTTTAGAACTTGTGAGTATAAGTCACGTTTCATGTTTTAAAAAAAACAAAAGTCAAATATGTTTTGAAAACTGATGTTCAAACATATTTTCATTTTCAAACCAAACTTCACCCAAAAATCAAATTATTCAAAATAAATTAAGAATTTATGGCCAAACGCTAGCTTAATATCTTTGAACCCTGTTTGGCAACTCCAATGCTTTTTTTTTTTTTTTAAAAAACTTTATTTTTACCTTTTTTGTGTTTGTGGTAGGCTAGTAGCTAAGAAGCTACAATTTGGACTACAATATCATAAAATTAAACTTGTATTACGTGCCATTGTTGTCCATCCAACTCAATTGCTTTATCAAATCAATCAATCAATTGTCTTTAAATCTCAAACTACAGGGTTCCCACTGCACTCTACGCCACTACATTTTGGTCATTGTCTATTTATTTATTTATTTTTGAAGTTAAGGTAGTACAGTAATATTTTTTGAAGTATATTATTCTTTTTATTTTATTTTATAATTTTGACATCTTCTAAAACAAACAATATGATGACACAAAGTTGTCTCCAAAAGCAAATAATTGAGGACTAGAATCTCAAGTTTGAGCGAAATAAACATAGGCGTGATTTAGTTTACGTACTAGCTATAGTTGGATTTTAATTCATGAATTAGTTATATAGAGCTTAATAAAAATTAAGAATAAATAAAGTATCATGTAACGATTAACGATCAACTGATTGTTATTCATAAATTACTTACGTTAAAAGAATATTTTTGTCTTTAAATAGTTTAATCCACATAAGGTCTTAAGTTCAAATAAGAACAAAGGCAAAATACTAGTATATGGTTTCTTCGCATTTGTCTAAGTCTTGATGATCAGAATTATTCGGTAACTATACTATGCAAATTGGTCCAGAAATCTCCGTAAATACTACTATAGTTTACCACATTATTAGTATATATTCTTATTTCACATTCTATTCTGCATAAAATGTTACATAGATTTTGCATAGCTTAGTACATATAGTATTTATTTATATCGTTAACCAAACATTGTATTAATTACGAAGGAAATTATTATTTTTCTTATGGGGCCAACATAACATTTCTTATGCTGAACTTTATGTTTGGGGTTCCAAATTATCAACCTAACAACCTCGTAGAGTATTCCTAAATTTGATTTAAGGCGTAGTTGACATATTAATTAATATTTTTTACAAATATGCCAACATCGTATTTTCTTTCTTTTCCAATTTCCAAGGGGTGAAAAAGAAAATTTCTTTTAATTTTTGTAGAACATTTTCCTTTTTGTGTCTCATAGTCCTTACAATCTTGTCCACTCCCTTAAAGTGATTCTTTTTGTCATTTCATATATTGTTCGTTTCCTTTTTCTTTAACTACTTAAATTTTATTTTAGATTTTCTTGTATTGATATTATGCTCCGCATTTTGACCTAATAAGTGAAAAAACAAAATTCAACTATAAGGGAATTTTAATTTATCACTAACTGAGACCAGATGGAAAAACCATAGAATATTCATGTATTCTGAGATCTAAAAAATCACAAGTTAATCCTACGATATTTGAAGTATTTAACAGCAGAATATTTGAAATATTGCTACGATATTTTAAATATTTAACAGCAGAATATTCCTAATTTTAGAAAAATAATTAGGTTACTATGAGCAAAACAGACTAGAAGAGAAAGTAATGATATACTAGTAGTATATTATATACACATTCAGAATTTTAATTCAATGAACATGGAATATCACTAGCAATTACTTCTTCAAAAGAAATTAAATATGGTATCAATATAAAAATATTTCTTAAAATTATTCAACCACATCAACACGAAACAATGAATCAACACCTAAGACGGCGATATCAGGGGCGAAGCTATGTTGTGCCCAAAGATGGTCCACTGACCACCCTTCGCCCAAGGTAAAATATATACTTGTTATTGATTAAAAATAAACTTTGAACACCCTTGCATAGCCTACTGACAAAAGGTGTCCAAACTTTGAACACTCTTATTGAATTTCCTGGCTTCGTCACTGGGCGACATGCTATACGGATTCGAGCCCCAAGAACTAATGTCGTCTTTGGTAGGGAGACTTCATCCTCAAAGTGGTGGATTATCTTGTGTGATACGAATTAATCGAACCTCAAAACGAATTAGTTGCACCCCCAATAAAAAATAAAAGCAAATTCAATATGTTAAGTATTGCACTATTGGATTATATTAAAATAAGTCTTGGGCCTAACTCACACACCAAAAGCTAGCGAAGGGAGGAGAGCATCCCGATTCGACGTGAGATTCATTCCATTTATCACACCCTCACACCTACATTCATACATTTTTATCTGGAGTTCTACTGTCCGATCTAGAGTGTGCACAATCATGAATCGAGAGTATTTCCACTCCCCTCAATTGGTCCCGAGGCATTCCGCCCTCTTCTAGGGGCCCACATCGATCACGAGCCGGGCTCTAATACCATATTAAAATAAGTCTCGGGTCTAACTTGACAGTTCACACCCCAAAAGTTAACTCAAAGGGAGAAAGATTGCCCAAGCCTTATGCTACACCGGAGATCTCATCCCAGCCCGATGTGATTGCCATTTAGGCTTTTAGCAAAATACAGTGAGACACAAACCAAATACATATATACATACAGATTCTTTTTTTAAATACATATAAGTAGGAGTAGTACATATTTGGTTTTTATTTTAAAGTGTATATATTATACTTTCCTTTTCGTGGGGAACAGACATACCAATATGCCAAATACTACTGTACACTGTATAATTTTATTTTATTATTATTTTAAAGCAGCGGAATCGAAGCTAATTCCCTCAACTCCATTTCATAATAATTCTTGAATCCGCTGACACAACACACACATTCACAAAAATACACAGTCCTCTATTTCTCTGTCTTTCTCTGCAATTTTTGCAGTGTTACACTCCTCTCGAGCTCAGTGAATATAAGTACTACACTTTACAAAGAGCCGTTGTAATAAAGAGTACTTGCCAAAATAAAGGAGTGAACATTTTTTTTATTTTTATATATATAGAGAGTGCTAAATAAGAACTCTCTGCTGAGCAGTAAAGAAAGAGCAAGAATTTTACAGAGGCAAAATAGTTGTAAGCAGTAGAAGAAGTAAAATGATAAGAGGATTTAGAATCATAATTTTTGCAACTTCTATTCTCTTTATGATTCTTGGTAAGTTTACCCTTTTGCATTTCTTTAGTTAAAAGTTCATTTTTTTTTTGATTATTTAGGTTCTTGATGCTACATTTCACTCATATTACCTTCTTGTTTCAGCTCCCATATCAAATATGTTGTTGATTGTTCCATTGTTGCTTTTGTCGCAAGTGGTACTCCATTTGTCTATGATACATTACAAATAATATTTTTATATTTTAAAATATTTTAAATTTAACTTCTACTAGCGCATACAATACACCTTGTGGTCTGGCCTTTTTCGGATCCCGCCGGAACCTTAGTGCACCAGACTATCTGTTACTATAGTTAGACAAATATTTATGGCTTATTTTACCCGTTCCATGCCCAGTCAAATATGTGGGAAGGAGGGAGTGATAATTTTTCTAGAAACACCCNCCCCCCCCCCCCCCCCCCCCTCTCTTTGGTAACTCCATTTTGTGTGTATATATCTATTCTCTGGTATAGAGATAATATTTTGCAGTAAACTTTGACCAGGTTATACCTTGCTTCATTTGGGGTTTTTCATTTATTATATGTAATATTTAACTTTGCAAATCCCTGTTTAGGTGTATTGAAATGTTAGTACCGTGTTTTTGCTCCTGCTTATGTTGTGTATAAATGTGTTAAAGGAACTATATTGTTCTGGTGTTATTTTTTTTTTTATTCTCCTATTTTTTAACCCTCTTTTTTTATCTCTTTTATGTTACTTCTGTTTTTTTTTTATGTGGGAGGGTGAGAACATGTGAAAAACGACAGCACCTGTTAGCTGAAACATTATTGATCCATTATTTATGCATTAATGTGTTGTAACTGTTTTTGTCTACTTTGAATAATGCTAGCTTTAATAAGTGGTGGTGGTTGTATTTCCAATGCTGTTCCTCTAGATTTACTACAAGAGTTTAAGTCGTATGCACGGATGGTTTAAAGAATTTGTTGGTAATTATATAATGTGCGATGATGGAAAGTGACAATATGGACCAGTTTATATTACTAATGAGCGTTGATTAGTAATATAATTTAAGTGGTAAGTATCCTGCTATAATACGTCAAATCACACAAATGGTGTGAAGATTTTTCACATTGTTAGTGTATATAACTTAAACGTTATTAATAGTGTTGATTGAGACTGTATTAATAACAAATCTTGAATTTGTTGTTGAATAATGTGGCATGATGGAAAGTGACAATGTGGAACAGTTAATCAAATCTTATGCGATTAATTTGCTTTTTTTCTGGAGATACAGATCACAATTCCTCGTAGTATTTGGTGTACTTTTCACTTGCGTTTGTTTCAACAGTTACTAGATTTCCTCTTCATGTTTGTCTGCTAATACTCGGAAATTAAAAGTTGACCCGAGGGAGATTTTAGAAGTTGGTGCCACTAGATTTGCATACAAGTTTCAATCTTTAACGAGCGAAGATGAATGAGTTAATTGTCAAATGGATTCATTCGCCTGATTGTTTCTTTTTATCAGCGCCCCACATTGCAAATCATAGCAATGCGTTTCTTAGGTTGTTCGAATGGTCTCGTACCATCCTTAGGTTGTTCGAATGGTCTCGGCTTGAGACGACGTTAGCAAAAGGATGAACTTTGAGACTAACTGAAATTTGAGTCAGAATATGAGATCTGTTCATCTTTGCTTAAATATTCCTTTGCTGTCTACTGATCATTCTTCACTAAATGGCAGGCATTTGCAGAGCAAGCAAAGTTGGAGTTTGCTATGGACGAAATGCTGACGATCTTCCTACGCCTGATAAAGTTGTGCAGCTCATTCAACTGCACAACATTAAATATGTAAGGATATACGACTCTAATATCCAGGTCCTCAAGGCGTTTGCGAACACCGGAATTGAGCTTATGATTGGAATTCCAAACTCAGACTTATTGGCGTTTGCTCAGTTCCAGTCCAATGCTAATACATGGTTAAAAAACAGCATACTTCCTTACTATCCGGCCACAAAAATCACTTACATAACTGTTGGTGCTGAACTCACGGAAGCCCCAAATAGTACATCTGCGCTGGTCGTACCTGCAATGCAAAATGTGTTGACGGCTTTGAGAAAAGCTGGTCTTCATAAGAGGATTAAAGTCTCTACTACGCATTCATTGGGCGTATTATCTCGGTCATTCCCACCTTCCGCAGGTGCATTTAACAGTAGTCATGCCTTTTTTCTCAAACCCTTGTTGGAATTCCTTGCAGAGAATCAATCACCTTTTATGATCGACTTATATCCATATTACGCATATAGAGATTCTTCGACTAATGTGTCCTTAGACTATGCTCTATTCGAGGCATCTTCCGAAGTGATTGATTCCAACACTGGTCTACTCTACACGAACATGTTCGATGCCCAGCTTGATGCTATTAACTATGCTTTAATGGGTCTAAATTTCAAAACAGTTAATATCATGGTCACCGAGACAGGTTGGCCATCTAAAGGATCTCCAAAAGAGACGGCCGCAACTCCAGATAATGCACAGACTTACAACACAAATTTGATTCGACATGTTATCAACAATACTGGAACTCCCGCTAAGCCAGGAGTGGCAATTGATACTTACGTTTTCTCGTTATTCAATGAGAACAGGAAGCCTGGTTTAGCATCTGAGAGGAACTGGGGTTTATTTTTCCCGGACCAGACAAGTGTATATAACCTTGATTTTACTGGAAAGGGTGCTATAGACGTGACTACAGATGGAAACGCTACCAGTTCAAATGGAACCTGGTGCATCGCTTCATCTTCTGCGTCTGAAGCTGACCTTCAGAATGCCTTGAGTTGGGCTTGCGGTTCTGGAAATGTCGACTGCTCCGCTATACAACCTAGCCAACCTTGTTTTGAGCCTGATAACATTGCATCTCATTCATCTTATGCATTCAATAGTTACTACCAGCAAAACGGAGCTACTGACATTGCTTGCAGTTTTGGAGGAGTTGGCGTCAGAACAAATAAGAACCCAAGTACGTAAACAAAGATCCATCTCATTCTCTTCCTTTAATGCATAGAACATGGTCAACTCTTCACCCAAGTCTATTTCCACATATATTGACTGCAGGTAGTAAATCTTATGAATCTAGGATTACATCTCTTTGCCTTAAAAGTGGTCTCATCTTTAATCTTCCTAGTCAAAGACAAAGTAAAAAATTCGGATTTATTTAACTATCTCAGAAGTTGCTGCCTGCTTATATCCATCAATATTTTCGCGGGCAAATTTTAAAATGGCTCATATTACTTCAGTGTCAATCGTTAATGTAGCCGGTATGGTGGATGTACAGAAGCAATAAGTATGTTTTCTGCAGAACGGCTCATATTACTTCAGTGTCAATTGTTAATAACTTTAGGTTGAGGTTCTAAGTTTGTTAATGAATTTTGCCTTCAGACCTTTGGTCTAGTGGTAAATGCACCGTGTCATGTGTGGGTTAGGCGCATGTCACAGGTTTGAAGTGGTGGGCCATTATCCACCGAGTTTTGAACTATATATGCCACTGGCCCTTGGGGAACACTCGGTTATCAAAAAAAAGGTTTGTTGATGAATTTGCTGATGGACAAACACAACTTCAGTTGCCTCTGCTGAGTAAACAAAATGACATTTGAAATGTCACTTTTGTTGGTCATGTACTGTATTCTCGAGTAAAGGATGCAAGATATCTTCCTTGTGTTAAGAGTTTTTCAGAGAATTCCTCAATATGTTCCTCAATCTGACTGCTGCTCTTTGCAATGCAGGTTATGACAACTGTCTATATGCGACCACTGGGTATGTACATCTCGACTAAATCATTTTTCAACGACACATGCTAGTATATTCTTGCTCTTTGATTGTGACATTCGTTTTTGGTTGTAAATTTCGCAGGGGTAAAAAGGCTATCGCTAGTAATACAACGGCTAGTCCTACCAAGTCTTCATCATCGCCTCAAAGGAGTTCGCGGTGGACTCAACGTCTACTCATAGCTTTTCCTTTGTTCCTCCTGGTACCCTTCTGATATAACTTGGTTGGAGAAGTCTCGAGTAAATGGTACCCTTCTGATATAACTTGGTTGGAGAAGTCTCGAGTAAATGGACCGAAGATTAATCCGAAAAGGAAAAAAAAAAATTAATAGCAAGGATAGTGCAAGGAATCATAAGTTTTCTTGAGAAGGCTACAAATATTGCTTCTCAAATGTATTGCAGATTCCCACAGATGCACAAATTTTGTATGATAGCCAAGGTGTTGAAACTTGAGAGATGTAAAATAGGAGAAACCCCGAATTATTCGAACTGGAAACATTATGTTGATTCGTTGGCTAGCAAACTTATAGCCTGTTTGGTCAAGATTCTAAAATATGCTTATTTTGAGAAGTGCTTTTTAGAGAAGTACTTTTGGTGAGAATACAAAGTACTTTTGAACTACAATTAGTGTTTGACTAAGCTTTTAAAAAGTGCTTCTAAGTATATTTTATAAAGGTGCTTTTAAGAAAAACGTTACTTTTTTCTGAAATTCTTTGGCTTCAAAAGCATTTTTGACCAAAAAAAAAAAAAAACGTGTTTTTGACAAAAAAAAACACTTTTTGGCCAAGAAAAAAGCTTGGCCAAACAGACTATATTAGTACTAGTGAATCATGAATCCTTAAGCTAGTTTATTAAAACTGTTTTACTTTTGTCATGTAAATAAGCAGTTACGTGTTTGGATATAAGTGCTGAAATTGATAAGTTGTTGCACTATACGATAAAAAAGTGCTGATAAGCTATATTTTAGTTAAAATGACTTAAATAACGTTAGAACTGCTTATACTTATAATGACGTAATTTCTTTAGAATTTTAGATTCCAGATCGATTCAAATACAAAATATTTTATGATAAGATAATTTTTATGATAAACATAATTTATTTTTTGATAAGTTTAATAAATTGACAGAAGTTTCTCAGTAAAAAATATTGTCACAAACTGTCTTCATCACCACAACACTTGGAAAGCAATACACCAAAACATTGATCCTCATTTATTACATACAACTCAAAGAGATTAATACACATTTACATTGATACAAATATGCTATGGAATAGAGAATTTGCTTATCTTAAATAGTCAATGAGGTAGTGAGTATCGATGTCGGAATTTCGTTCTAAAAAGGAATATTTTAAGAATTAAATAGTAAAAATCTCGATCAAACTTAAAGTGTATAAGCTAAAAATTTATAAGCTGAGGGTGACCAGCTTATTTTTGACTTATAAGCACGTGACTTATAAACACTTTTAATTTTATCAAACACATAGATAAGCCGAAAAATACTTATAAACTAGTTTGACCAACTTATAAGCTTAGCCAAAACACCCATACAAGTCTTCAATATTAATACAACAAACTTATTATTCATCATACCATTCAAGTTTTGTTGTTGTTGTTGCCTCTCTATCCCCTCCGGGTAGGGGTAAGGTCTGCGTAGATTCTATCCTCTCTATATCTCACTTGTGGGATTTTACTGGGATGTTGTTGTATACCATTCAAGTTTTCAACCGAAATTATGGAGATTAGAACACGAGCAATTGGAAATCATCTTGAATTTCTATTTTACGGCCCTAAACGCCAAAAAATGAGGAACACTCATGGCAAAACGATAACTATTACTCCCTCTGTTCCAGTTTATGTGAACCTATTTCTTTTTTGGTCGGTTCCAAAAAGAATGACTACTTTCTAAATTTGGAAACAATTTAGCTTAAACTTTCAATTTTACCCTTGATGAGACTTTTATAACCACACAAATACTCTGGACCCCTTTTTGACTTGTTTAGGACCACAAATTCTAAAAGTCTTCATTTTTTCTTAAAATCCGTACACAGTCAAATAAGTTCACATAAATTCGAACATAGGGACTATTCATTAGGTGGCTGGGCTTACAAAATTTTAGGCAATTTAAAATGCGTCGTTCGAATTCATAAAGATGTCCTGAGTTCAGTAGTCGTTTCTGCTGGGCACACAAAATTTTAGGCGGTCTGGGCGCACAATACAAAGCCCGTCACCGAAATTTATGAAGATGGCGTAGATGCGCATGAAAAATTGAAAATCGTTTTGAAATCCTATATTATGGCAATGATCATGGTAAAGTAATGACATTGTTCATTAGGCCGTTTCTGATGTGCCCATAAAATTTGAGTGACTCGGAACTCGTGACCTGAATTCATGAAGATAACGTGAACATTATTACACGCAAAAGTAGAAATTGTCTTGAATTCCTGTTTTTTAGTCTTAAAATGCCAAAAAACGAGGAATGATCATGACAATAGGCCCACAAAATTTTCGGCGAGTCGGAACCCGTCGCCTGAATTCATGATTATAGCATGGACAGTAGCACATGAAAAATTAAAATTGATCTGAATTTCAATTTTATGGCTCTAAAATACCTAAAATCGAGGAACAAACACGGCGAAATGATGACCATTGTTCATTAGATCTTTTCTGATAGACCCACAAAACTTTAGGTGATTCGGAGCCCAAAGATGGAGTGGACTAATACAAAATGCTATGCTGAGCAGCTGAGGAAAGCAAAACGATCTGGCCCTTTGAATAAGATGTGCAGCATATTTCTAAACTAAAGTTTTACAGAGGAAGATTGCAACTAAAGGCGTGACCAATTGGTCAAAGAAGTGGATAAAAATCATGGAAGAACGTAATTTAGCATCAGCAGAAGCCCTTAAGTGAGCAAAACTATCACATATATATGTGACGGTGAGATAGCAAGTACTCGATGAAATAGTCGAACGATATCAACTAGTTTGAGAGTGAGGTAGTCACTTCAGATACATTCTTCAACTATAGTGGGTTACACCATTTTGGCAACTAAAGGGGATTGTTGTTGTTGTTGTGGGGAAAGGG